>JAWPHD010016929.1:0-47282 GCA_037043455.1 Cyrtodaria siliqua | reverse complement strand
ACGCTAAAGCCGTGAATTGAAAGACTACACTTCAATATATAGGTAGGCCTCATCTACTAAATATATTTTTATGAGATTAATATTATAACGTACTAGTGTTAAAACAAATAAAGCGTAGTGTTCATATAGTGTTTACGCTAAAACCGTGAGTTAAAAGGCTACACTTTAATATATAGGTAGGCCTCATCTTCTACAACTAGCCCACGTTGACAGTTATAATCTGTTAATTTTAACATCTAATAGCATATAATTTTATACTGTAAATACAGCGTGTGCCAATTTTTTAGTAAATAGTCAAGAGTATTTTTACTTTAACAAACACTCCTTATTTTCCATTTTTACAAAATCATTTAATTTATCCTTATCAATAGCATTACTTCCCGCTCCCCCTACAAATAAAATTAAAAAGAATGTAAAATAGTTTTCAAAACTGCTGGGCGATGCCCTCTCCGCCAGCGACGACCATCATATCTTACATAACACATGGGATCACAAACTTTTCTTTAAATCTAAGGTGGGACAAACCATTACAAAAATAATACCGCTAATCAAACTTTCAGGTCTAATTTCCACAAAATTCCCAAACAAAATCAAAAGAGTTGTCCCATTAAAATCTGGTGATCTCCTAATTGAAACAACTTCGGCCGAAGCCAAATCTCTCTAAATAGCACTCCCCTCTTCTTAGGAGATATTGAAATTTCAATTAACATCCCTTCCTCTACTATCAGAGAAGGAGTCCTCCACCATGTACCACTTGACACGGACATGGACGAATTAAAAAAGGAATTTGTGGACGAAAATAATAAATCTCCAGTCAACACATCATTTCTCTTACCATTTTAAAAAACAAATTTGGGTTAAACACAGGGGCAGTGAAGGTCGTCGTCGGTGGGGATACACTCCCTAAAATTCTTAAACTATTTAAAACATTTACTTCGTTTGAAGTGGAGGAATTTGTCTCTCCCCCAATTAGATGTTTCCAGTGTCAGGGCTTTGGGCACAAGATTAACAAATGCAAAGGAACTTTATCCTGCGCCAAATGTGCCCAAGCCCACCACACTGAAGACTGCTCCTCCACAAACTACTGTTGTTCAAACTGCGGTGGTCCACACACTACTAGGTATAGGGGATGTTCCGCCTATACCAAAGCAGTAGACATTACTAAAATCACCCAGTCAAAACACGTTTCTTGGGCTGTGGCCATCAACATTCATAAGGATTCAAAACATTTAAGACCCCGCACTATTCCCCCTAAATCTAATAACTCAACACTTGAAAATCACTTGGAAAAAAACTCTTCTACTGTTCCAACAAACCAAGAGACAAATAAAAAATCATTCTGGGTTACAGAAAAAATTGATTGGGATGTTGATCCTGAACCCCCAACTCTTTATACAAATAATCTAGGGATACCTTCTCTATTCGACATTAAAACCCGTCCATTTAAAAAAGTCAAACTTCTCTATATTCTCATAAAAACCCTTATATAGACAACCAAGGAAGGTATACTTAAACAAACGAGCCACAGATTTTGAAACCCCTTCAGTATTTAGACCATGGATAAAATATATTCCCTCATTACTTGAAATTAAGACCCGTCCGTTCAAAATCCACTCCCCAGATACCGTCCATCCACAGATCCCCAAAAATATACAGGATTCAGTTCCCAAAGTCCCCCAGACCCAAATCAATCCCCATAAACAGGACTCTACTAATCTCAACCTATCTAAATCCCCTGCCTCCCCCATCTATATGGCCACACCAATATTGTTTCCAAATACTACATGTATCCCTGAAAAGGTAACCTTAACAACAGGGACTACAACTAATCAACTCAAAACAGAAAACATGCAAACGACAAATATAGCTCCCGCTGACAAAATTATCACTTTAGATAATGAGCTAGCAGTCGACACCGAAATGCTCTCTAGCTCTTTTTGGAACCAGAAAATAATTAAATTTAGCAGAGGTCAGGATAAGAAGATCCGCCGACTAGGCAAACCTCTCCTCTCTTCCCCTCCTCCTCTAAACCAACACCCCCTCAATATAGAGGAGATTACAAACCCCATAGAGGTCACCATACCGTAAATACACCCCTCATAAGGAAGTAAGTTTATTACCCCCCATCTTGAATACTATTACAAACGGAGCTATAACCTACTCTCCAGATCCCCTAAATCCTTTAAATCCCCCTTGTATTGACACTACAACTGAGATCCATGCTACAGAATTCTCAAATCTCAATGACCCCATTTATATTGATATCTCCAACAGATCTATAGACTGTTCCTTTCAAAAATCATCAGATCCTGTCATGAAAACTGATATAAACAATACACAAACCCCCCAAAACTCTCCAGTTCAGTTTAATCCCCTTTACATAGATATTTCCACAAGGGATAGTTACAGTTCTTCCCAAAATTCACCAGAATATGCCAACAAAACGGCTATAAATAATCAAATAACCCCATTAACTCTCCGGAGATAGGTCCAAAACAATCTACACCTAACATAGCCCCCGCTACAAATTTGGATCTTAAACACCAAATCTCAAATAAGTCTAACTGCTCATCCGTTTTCTCACCTAATACCTCTACAACAATTAGCGATAGCAGCATTTTTAACGTAACTCAAAATACTTCTATAATATCATCCGGAGAAAGCATAGATTCAGATTGGACGTCAAATTATATCTTCTTTAACAAGTCAATTCTCGACCTGGTGGATCTAAACGAGACCCCCACCCCTAGCATCCCAATAAGAATTACACCCACATTATTAGAATCTTCCTCCCAAACTTCCCCATATAAAATAAGTGTATCTGGGTACTCGAAAACCATGATTACAAATATTGATATCTTAACGAAAGTTACAATTAAATTATTAAATGAAAAAACTAGACCCAGTGGCCCTCTGTGATTCTCCCATGTACAAAGAGAAATCTTTAGAGCAATTCAACCATTGACGAAAGACCCCTTACTTCAACAACCCCAACCCCCTACTATTGAATACAAAAGGGACAACAATCATAAGTCTAGTATAACTGCTAGTATAACGAAGTTCAGGGCGAATTTCTGGACGCTTGTTTTGTTTCCGGAGTAATTTCAGCATTAACATTTGCTATTTGAATAATACGCACATGCATTATGTATCATTATAATTGGAATCTTTAGAGGCAATTAAAAAAAAATAGTTTTGCAAATCGGTTAAGAAATAAATATATACAGCTAAAATACTTCCATTTATGGGGTTTTCATTGTAGCTGGGGAGGCCGAACAAAAAGAAATATCAAATTATATCAGTTTACCTTAATATGTTGCTATACAACTTTCAGTATGTCTTAATTTACATTTGTATAACTCATTAAAACAATTTTTGGATACAAATTCTTAAAAGGAAATATTCTTTTCTAAATGTTGATGCAGCAGTTTTTTGTATTGAAAATGAAAACGCCCCATCAAAACAACTTTTGCTTGTGTGATTTTTTATTATTTCGGTTTGAAAAGTTACCACTAAAAACGTTCACCGATATACATTTTATTTAGGTACTGGCTGAGTTTTATCTTAAAGGAAGTTCATCAGGCTTTGGAGACACACTTTAAAAAGCTATAAAATGACTAAATTAAATCGTGAACTGGCTCTGAGATATATATTTTCCTATACTACAGCGCAATAATTATTAATTATAAATTACGTCAAGTCTTATAAGGTCATGGAGTAATTACCAGGTTATAAATAGCTGTCACACGTGATCACCGCGGCGACACATGACGTTCGCTTTGCAAATCGTTGCAATTTTTTTACCGCCAAGTTTAAAATAGCTATCCCTGGCGCGTAACCATAGTTAGGAAATACCATATTTAGGTCTTTTATTTTACATGTTCGGTGTAATTTCCTTTGGTTACTTATAACTCATTTTGTTCAGTTTTCTCATTTTAATACAGAATAACGTATTTGAACAATTCTAAAAGAACTACTAATCCTGATGTACTCCATTTAAAAATATTTTTGACTGAAACAAGCGCGCCAAAATGAATGAATGCTGTTTATATAAAATTATGATTTCCTGTGTACGTCTTTCTAAAGAACATGGCTAGCTAGCTTGTTGGTAATTAGTATCCCTGTTCGGCCGACTATGTGAGTATTTTATCAAGATTCTGCTTTTCATAATTATCAAATATGATCAAAGTACACTTAAGAATTGTATGGTCAGGTTCTATAAAGAATACTTATTCAGAAAGTAAATGACTGCAAGTAAATTTACAATATATTCCAGTTGATGTTACACATGTTTTAGTCGATGATAAAAGGTATAACAAAATAATATTATAAGTCCGCGATAATACACTTTAGCTGGGGCTGTTTCCCTCCCTTTTGGTACGCAGTATTCCGGGCAAATTTAGAGAGTATTCAGTACCCACGGCCCGGGTTAAAACAGTATTCAGTACTCGGGTTATCCATGTTAATTAGTATTCAGTAGTCGGGTCTAAAATGAAGGAGTATTCAGTACTCAGCTCCAGATTAGAGAGTATTCAGTACTCGTGGGATGGGTGGGGGGGGGGGGGGTTGGGTGGGTAGGGCGGGGGGGGGGGGGTGGGGGGTCGGTAAGTGAGGAAACACCACCTAGTTGGTCAATGCATGACAACTACACTAGACGACATTTATAAGTACCCCGATTTCAAATGCTAATAAAACACTTTTTTTATTTTTTTCATCATTTTAATTTGCTAAAATTTTAAACACGTTCTTTACAGCCACCTAAAATAAATTGAACATTTTCATACGATTTTTTTTTCGAAATTGTACATTCCATTTAAAAAGATATAATAAATAGAATGTAACATGGTACATTTTCAAAATAACTCTAGATTATCTTTAACGCTTAATTCTCATGTGTATACTTAATACACGGTTTAGCATGGATAAATATGGGCTATGTTCAACGGGGTGTCCAGTATTAGCATCTTATCGGTGAAATCGACCAAGACATACCATGTGATACTATACTGAGCAAACATAAAAAGTGACGACTGTCAAAGGGACATACGGCAATCTTGAAGTTTTTACCAAGCATTATATTTAGCGTCTCGATTTATTAATCCAGTATCATTTTGACTTTAAACCTGCTTGCAGATAATAAATAAAATGTTTAGTTTTCAACTGTTCTTCGTTATTTTACCATAGTTTTGAATATATGATTGGTGCAAAATAATAAACAGTTGGATATATGCAAAAGCACTTTGCTTTGCAATATTCTTATAATTTATGTTAATGATTGAACAAATGCAATTTATACGGTGTCCGGTTGGGGCCAGATGCAATACGACAATGCGACATCACGACATTGCGATACAACAATGCGACATTGCGATACGACAACGCGACATTGCGATACGACATCGAGACATAATTGTCGCGATTTCTTATCGCAATGTCGCAATATCGTATCGCATTGTCGAGTTATCGCATTGTCGGGTGTCGCATTGTTTTAATGTTGTCCACAACAACGCGACATTCTTTCAATTGTCGTAATGTCGATAACGACAACATAAAAATGATGAGCTCGACATCGCGACAATGCGACATTACGACAATTGAAAGAATGTTGCATTGTCGTTTGCAATGCGACACCCGACAATGCAACCGGACACCGTAGCAATGCCAGAAAAGTCCATAAATTACATTCATATACAAACTTATACTGAAAATGACTTTCCGATTTTCAGTTACTAATTTAGAAACAAAATAAAACAAGAAAATCGGTAGAACCTATAAAGGCTCGCCGAATTGTATCCTCAACTTATCATTTGGCCTTGTATCACCCAGCAGTTTTCAATTTGCAGTCCCATAAGTAGTTTTGAAGTTATGCTCCGGAGAAGAATTCCAATTATAAAATTACAAAGGGCAATCACTCTAATTTGAATGAAGACAGACTTATGGTTCTGTGTACTCTGCACTTCCTCTCATTGCCCTCAATCATTGTGTGAAGTTTCACTGCAGTCCCAACAGTAGTTTTGAAGTTATGCTCCGGACAAAAATTCTAAGTATAGAATGACAAAGGGCAATAACTCTAATGTTAATGAGACAGAGTTACGGTTCTTGCACTCTGCACTTTCTCTCATTGCCCTCTATCATTGCTTCAAGTTTCATTTGATATCCTTCAATACTTTTAAAATTATGCTCCGGACAAAAGTGTGACGGACGGACGGAAGGACGGACACAGCGACAACTATATGTACATACGTTATGCAAAAGAAGCGCTAATTAAAAGGTCTTCAGTTCGTTATTTTGTTATTTTTGCATTAAATGCATAGTAATTATTTTCATTCATTGGTATATTTGTCTAGACCAATATACATATATAATTGGGTTTTACCTTGCACCAAGACTAAGGTTATATTGCACCAACAGGAATTACAATTTTAGGCACTTTAATCGAACAATACATTTGCAGAATGAATGTAGAGCGTATAGAGTACATATATCTGAAAAACTGCAGAGTTGCTGCAAATTCTGTTGTAGACAATCCATGTTTCTCTGCAGCCACGGTGTTTCTTTCTTGCCATCACACATGACACAATGCAGGGATGATGACATTTAAGGAACATCACAATGACAAAATGAACATGAATCGGGAATGGGATGGGGCGGGGTTGGGGTTTACCCCTCTGACAGGATAAACAGTGATACTTTTCTTGCTACGGTCAAATATATACAGATGAAAATACAATAATAATAATATTAATATTTAACAACACTTGTCGTCAGCTCAGGTGTTTTCAATTGCATTATTGGCGTTAGTTCTGTTCAGACCCGAACGACATAAATGCGAATATCTCAACTAATCAAAATACTTGTTTATTCCAGATTGACATGCTAGTAAGAACGATGTTTGAAGTGTTAATGGCGTTGTTATTGGTGACACCAGGTGCACAGGCGGTTCTTACTGATATGCGTAAAACAGGACTTGGGAACATACAGAGGGAGACCATCAACGGGCCCGTGACAGTCGAGAGTGGGTCCTTGCCTACATGGCTAAGTGGTGTGTATTTCATTAAAAGGGTGATTGAATACCAAAATAGTATACTAGTCAAAAAAATTAAGTACCCACCAAAGAATATGTCAATAATATTCTCATGAAAATAACGAGTTAAAATCGTCTGCTCTGATCGCATGAACACATTTGAAATATTTCAAGTTGTAATGTTTAGTTAGAAACAGTGTATACAATTCGTACTTAGGAATTTTGTTAAGCACACACACATTATTTGTTTTATCAATGTAAAACGATAACCAAACGTGTTTAAAAAAATACATTCTGTAAAAAAACTATTCAAAGTTTGATTTATAAGAAACTATCACTGTTTACCATTAATACTCAATCAAATACGTAACACGTATATTGATATAGAAATTAGTTTGAGTAAGCAGGTAGGGCTGATACTGAGGCGTATGCTTTTGTTTGTTTGTATGATTTTTGACGTCACTTTCAACACATGTCAGGTTATATTTGTCGGTCGATTTTGTTTTTGCGGTGGGGGCAGACCACCCACATTTCCCGGGTAGAACCAGTACTGTACACCTTCCGCCATCCGTAAGAATCGACACTTTCGCACTTACAAGTCGAACTCCCAGTGTGACTTGAACCCGCAGCGGTGAGAGGCGAGAAGGTTTACAACGCAACGTCGTTAAAGCTGTACATTCCCTATTTTAACTGGTAATAACTCATGAATATGAATGAGTTACGTGTGAAGTAGTTTCAAATTGACGAACACCCCAAAAGTCGGTATATAAGCAGAAATCGATGCGTACAATTTCACATTTTTATTTAGCCTCCGTACAGGTACATCGATAAATATACGGATCCAGAATATATGTAATAAAACTATAGTTGCTCGGAACTGGATTTGAACCACAGCCTTGCACTTGTAAGTTTTGAAAGATGTACGTTAAACCACTAGACCACTGCTATTTATTGGTATGTTGTAGCATCTTCAACACTAAATAGCCATTACGTAATAACAAGCAAACTCATCAAGCGCTAAATAACAAGCGAGATTTGGTTGTTTTGAGGCGAAGTATTTATTTCATATTGATCACATACAGTATTATACCAGGCAATGTTAATTTACACGTGAAACAATATGGACTACATCTTTATTGATCCATCTTCAGGTGCGTTCAATATGTTATTTTGCCTCATAATATATGGTAGTTAGTATACTACTTTCTCAAGTAGCGTTGTAGTTCAGTGGATAGAGCACTCGACTTGAAATCAGAAGGTCGTGTGTTCGAGCCCCGAAAGAAGCTAAAATTAAATTCTGTAAACATTACTGTTATAGTTACGATGTGCACTGGTCGATGTATATACAGTAAATGCTTTCCTGCGCTATAATTGCTCGCTGAAATACCCGATTTCGACATGAGCTGGCGAACATGAAGTTACAAATAAAGACATGCCTACAAGAAGAAATCGATTGATATAGGGACTCTGAAGCTTTAAGGACATATTTGTTCGAGCCTATTGTATTTGTGTGGGGAGGGAGTGGGGTTGGGGTGGGGGAGAATTTCTATAGGTAACTGTAAATCACTGTTAGCCATGCAGTTTCATGAGAACATTGTGATATTCAATTTTGATTCTGATTATGAGGCCCAGGGCCACCCAATAAAGCCTTTTTGTGTGCAATAAAATATAAACACACAACAGAAAGTTGTTCATTTAATGCTTTGCTATCATTCTTTTTCTAGAAACATTAAAGAAATATCAGACAAGTTTTGTATTTAAACTAGCTAAATTATGAACATGCTTTTCTAAATTACAAAGTTGTGTTTAGCTTTTCTTACCCAAGACACTAATATAGCAATGTAACTCAAAGAAAAAACTACAAGCGGACCTCAATTTATATACCTGAGCATGCAGTCAGTAATTAAACAAGATTCCCATGCATTTTTATCAGGAAATATGTCCTTAACCACTCGGCCACAGAGACAACCTGAGGCATGGGAATAGCATATTTATTGTTAATTTTACTCAACCAGCCCGAAAAGTAATTAGTAAACGATGTTTGTGCTTTTTAATTAACATGATTTGAAAGAAATCTTAGTTTGTTTCTTTAATATCGGTCATATCCGCCGCGCTACCGACTGCGCCAAGCCAGCCCTCGAGGTTATTAAATATTGTAACTTAGATAAAGATGCCGTTATTTTAAATATATCGCTATGTATAATTGTATCTAAAGGACAATAACGTAATGATATAGTCTGGTCTCAGCGAGCTGGTTCACACCGAGATGGACGTAGTCAGTCAGCGAATTGAATTGAATTGAATGTTGTTTAACGGCTCATCTACACAGTATATGTTATTTAGAGCCGCCCCAGAGAGAGGGGAAGGATACATAGGAATCCGGGAACCGTGCCCTCTAATTATCGAATAGATTCCTATGGTTCTTTAACGTGCTCGGACGTACTGACCGATACACGGGACCGCCCGGTTTACGTCCCGATCCGACGGACGAGGCTAAGGGAAAGTGTCTTGCCCAAGAACACACCAACGAAACTCAGTGGCACCACGGAGGATTGAACCCGGGCCTCCGGTTACAAATCCGCCGCGCTACCGACTGCGCCACGCCAGCCCTCGAGGTTATTAAATAGACAACGAACCCTGACCATTTAACCCGCTACATATATATAATGTACTGTTCTTTCTTTGAATTAAGACCATTCCATTTATATGACAAATGGGTGTTTTAGGGGAAATGACTGATCAGCCGCCGGACATTGTAAACCATGATCAGCTACTCGCAGGCTAATCTGGGTTAACAATGGACGCAAAGGCTATTATAGTCGTGCTTAACGGCTTAATGGTTAAATGTCTAATATATACTTTATTTCACTGCAGGTAATTTCATGCGCCACTCCTGCGGTGATTTTGGTGAAACTGACCACATGGATAGCGCAGAGCCGAACTATATCGGTCATTTGTTTGACTGTCTGGAGATCGGATCAAAGTTCAGATTGGAGGATGGCAAAGCCACCTTTACAAATAGGTTGACAGTTTGTTTTTATTGATCATTACGTGTAGGATGTAATATTTTCATAAAATATGGCTATATAATTAATTTGCCAGGTGATTAATTTTATGTTCACCAACTCTGTTTCATACGGTGTCCTGTTAGGGCCATGTTACCATCGTATCTTACCATCGACCATCGCATCTTACCGTCGCATCTTACCATGATGGTAAAATGCGATGGTAACATGGCCCTAGCAGGACACCGTAGTTTCATTATTTTTCCCGTATAGCGACACACAATACGTACACAACGCAACCTCCCCGAAGACCACCTACATTAGCTGCATTTTCATATACATGTATCGTCTATGGAGAATCATTTAAAAAGAAACACACACACACACACAAATATTTAGCACTTTTTTTCCTAACATATTGCTTAATCTATAACAACCGATATATATTGGGCAAACAATACATCTTAGTTACCATGGTTACGTTAGTTAATATAACACGTGATGCTCTCTATTTCAGGTGGTATGACACTGTTGCAAATGACATCTACAATTATTACGACCGTAATATGAACGGCTCTAGTGTATTTATTTCGAGCACATTTTGTAACGTCGTAAGTGTAATTTGAGTTATTGTCCTCATAGTTATGGTACCCAAAACGAATATGGTATTCATGAATTCATACTGAACAGGAGATGCCCTGGAAGCAGCAACCACAAACAATAGAGAACAGTAGAGACTCGGTTTTGCTGGCTCTAAAGTATACCATGGTACTACGTACGGTTTGGTTAAGAAATCCGGTGGTATAATCCATATTTATGCTCATATTGTTAAAACGGAAAACAACAGACAAACTTCAGCCCATGACCTTTCCAAAAAAAGAAACTTGGTTTGTAGCTACGCCAGCAGCGAGATCCCGATGGTTCATACATGATTATTTGCTAATATTGTGCATACAAATTCTTTTTAACCACAAACAATATAGAACAGTAGCAGACTCGGTTTGGCTCGCTCTAAAGTATACCATGGTACTACGTAGGGTTTGGTTAAGAAATCCGGTGGTATAATCCGTATTTATGCTCATATCGTTAAAACGGAAAACAACAGACAAACTTCAGCCCATGACCTTTCCAAAAATGTACACTTGGTTTGTAGCTACATTTGCCAGCAGCGAGATCCCGATGATTATTTGCTAATATTGTGCATACAACTTTTTTTGGCGTGTGTGTGGGGTGGGGTGGGGGAGGGGTCAAATTATACATATGATCTATTGTTTGGGTGATTGTTGAATTGTGTTTTACGTCATTTGCAACACATTTTGTTCCGGTTATATATGACGGTGGATTTTTGGTGGTAGAGGCAGACCACCCACTTTTTTCCTGGGTAAAACCAGTACTGTATACCTCCCGCGGATGTAAGAATCAACACTTTCTCACAAGTCGAGACCCCATTGGCGGTGAGAGGCGAGATGGTTTCAAACGTAGCATCTTGACCATCCCGATCACGATCCTGGCGTTGAATTTTAGGACATTTTATATGGACATATGGATGATGACTTATGACAATTTCCCTCCTTGCATACTGAATAAGGGCTATCCACGTTTTACATGGGAGTTGGCAAGTCTTTTCTGGCATACCGGACAAGGATTTCTTGCATACCGGACGAGGAAATCCGTCATTTTAACGGGGCTAGATATTTCCATCTCATCCTAGGGTCGAGGTAGAAGTCACGCGCGCACCAACATCCGGTATGCAGGAAAACATGCAAAACGTTAGTAGTTGGCGGCGTCAACGAACATGTCTCTGATATGCAAGAAAAAGAATATATCATGGGTATTCGGTTCAGATAGGAAATTCCAACCCTCGGTATAATGTTTTAATCGGAACCTCGGCAGAGCTTCGGTTCGGGTAAAACACTTAAGCCTCGGGTTGGAATATAAGAATCTTTCATGGGTATTCGGTTCAGATAGGGAATTCCAACCCTTGGCATAAGTGTTTTAATCGGAACCTCGGCAGAGCTTCGGTTCGGGTAAAACACTTAAGCCTCGGGTTGGAATATAATAATCTATCATGGGTATTCGGTTCAGATAGGGAATTCCAACCTTTGGTATAAGTGTTTTCATCGGAACCTCGGCAGAGCTTCGGTTCGGGTAAAACACTTAAGCCTCGGGTTGGAATATAAGAATCTTTCAGGGGTACTCGGTTCAGATATGAAATTCCAACCCTCGGTATAAGTGTTTTAATCGGTATCATCCTATGATTAATTCTACATTGGAACCAGAGTTATTTGGGATCTTTTGTAATTGTATAGGGCAAGGCATATATTCTTTCAAATTCAAAATTTGGATCACTAATAAATTCATTTGTCCATTTTCTTAATGAATTGGGATATATATTGTTCCTAATCATTATGTCATATATGTTTCTACCGCCTTTTGTCATTTTTTTTGAATTAACGGTAGAATTAGTGGCCGTATAGGGTTTGGGCTGTTACAGACTAGATGTACAATGTTCAATTTAGCCAAGTAATTCCTGATAGCAGTTATAATGCCTTCACATTCAAGAAAGTTAGACTGTATATTATAGTGTTCGTTAAATTCTATATATGAATAAAGATTTCCATTTTTATTGAGAATATCGCTGATAAAAGTTATTCCTTCTGCGTTTCTCCTGCATACTATCTTCTGTAAAACACTAAAACCTCCGACCTTAATACCCGGGTTATGCCATATGCTAACTGAGTGAAACTGTTGCCAAGACCTTGGTTTAACTTGATCCGCACATTTTTTGTAACTAATTAAAACATCCTTCCAAAAAGAATTATGTATTCAATTTAAATTCTGTTTAATGTAATCTGTGTCGAATGTATATTATTAATAATTGGACAGAGGGTTTTCACGAGGTGACTATATTTGGTTTCGGTCTAAACGTATTTTGTTTTATAAAACATATAAAAGATCATTTTGGGGAAGAATAAGGGAACTGAATACATTTAAATAGTAACTCATTTTGCTGAGGTATAAAACACATTAGTAATAGTTTGATTTTCGTTTCGACAAGGGACACGTGATATTATGATAATTACAACCTCTAACTACAACCATGTATTAAAGTATTTTTTCAAACTGCTATTTATGACTTAAATTCATCTTTGTCGTATGTTTTCCAGTTATTTATATGTAAATACTCTGACTGTATTTTGTGTAGCTAAACGTTCCATTTGTGTTATATGTTCATTTGTATATATGTTTGACGTACCATTTTATTCCGTCGTTGCTGACCACACGGAACACAATTCGGTATTCAAAACAATTGTTGAATAACCAAGATTAAGGTTAGAGCATTTTGAGGTTAGAGCATTTTGGTGTTTGTTTTGCAGAATGGATCGCAAGTAGATAAGTGGGAGAAGAATTTGACATCAAAAGGCAAGGTATCTCAAGTACCCCACGTGAGCTGGTGGCAAATCGGAAACGAGGCTATAGCCATGACAGAGATGCCGATAGGTCAGATTTAGTTCACATGAATAACTTAACCCAAGTACTGTTACCTTGCGAGTTCAGTTTGCGATGGATGGATACCAGTCAATATTGAATAATTTTGAAATTTTGAAATATGATTGGAAATTGCTTGACTGTTTCTAAAAAAAATACTGCCTAATGCGCTTCATGCAAGTCTAGTTTTCTTTTATTTAAACAAAAAACAAACAAAAAAACCAATGACAGCCATATATGCATATTATATGATACATGAAGACGAAAATAGTTCATCGTATTGATAATTGTTACAAACGTTAAAGGGCGTAAAATGTAATTAAAATAAATTTGATGAAAATTCAGGCATTCATTGCTGTCGTCAAAGAAATAGGTTTAAGTGAGCATATATGTGTTTATTACTAGACCTGAAGTAATTTGATTAAAGTTATAGAATCTATATTTTTAAAAGTAGGTATACAAGTCGAACGGGAAATGTAGCATTCACAGAAATTAGTCAACCAAAATCACACATTCGAAAACAAACAACAATTACAAGGAAAAATAGAATTACAGTATGCGAGGCAACAAAGCTAAAATAGTTGCCAATAGGGGTACTGCATTGGAACGGTCAGAGGCAAAAAGACCATAGGGGTGGGTGGGGGCGGGGTTTAAACGAGGTTCTAGAGTGAACCAGAGACCACATTCTTAACCTATTGCAATTGTAATAGTGTAAATCCCCACCAGGCTATATCCTCTAACAAACTAGGCAGTATTAATATAAGTAGAGCACAAAGATGATCATGAATATATGAATATAGAAAAAAGATAGACAATCACAAAGCAAGTACTCAGTGACTCACCATGTACAAATAAATTGTCAATTCTAAGTATGTAACAATATGTATACATGGAAATAATTAGGTAATCAAATCAAAGACAATTTAGAGTTGTTGCTATGGTGATATTAATATTCAAATTACTTGCGAATTATCTTCTTAGTTCCTGACTCGCATCTGACTGAAAATAGCTTTCGACATTTATATACCGCCCCAATCTTCTATAAATGAAGTCCATTGTTCACAATTTTGATATATACATGCATATAGGGTACAACAATCGAACGACCTAATGTAAGCGGTTTACATAGGTTCAACGTCCCACAACACAGTGCAATCAGGCGCGTAGCGTGC
This sequence comes from Cyrtodaria siliqua, assembly GCA_037043455.1. Taxonomy (NCBI): domain Eukaryota; kingdom Metazoa; phylum Mollusca; class Bivalvia; order Adapedonta; family Hiatellidae; genus Cyrtodaria; species Cyrtodaria siliqua. The sequence goes on along the minus strand of JAWPHD010016929.1, from coordinate 32,592 downwards.
CATACTCATATACTCATGTGAGTAAACTTTTCAAACAAAGGCTCAACAAATAAAAACTCGAAAAACGTGGGCCTAAGGGAGGGGTGCAAGTAACATGCTGAGTCTGAACTGTTAAGAAATAATGGTATTTTCGACAGGATTTAAATCTTTCATTCTGACCCTAAAATGCCACAGAATACACGTACGAGCGTTTATTTTTTTTTAAAAATCCGGGGAATGCCCCCAGGACCCCCATCAGCAACCCCCTCCCGCACCTACCCCACTGTGAGTAATTGAGATTTTGGTCACACTACGCCCCTGACAATGGTACTTTGTTGAGCTATATGCATAACGTTTACTGGGCCATTCCGAACAGAAAATTTCCAAGCTATAAGTCTCTTTTATTTGTAATTTGAGTGACGTCATCCGTTGCGCTATTTTGGGTTTTCACTTCAGAGTATGAACCAGAATTCTTACTCGTCTTCAACACCCATAAAGCTGTCATATTGTGGTGTCAGTGTCGTCTATTCGTTGCGCGTCGAATTTCAGACTGTCTCACGTGTAAAAAAAACAATAAACATATCTGTCAATTGTTAAAATGATTTAATCAAAGAACACACTACTACGTTTTATGGCGCAGGAATGATCCTACCCTTGGTTTCAAGGGAGCTAACTGTGAAATGAGACCTAACGAACCATAAAGTATTGACCATCATCTCAAGTAAGGACAATTGGTAGGTACGTCATCCGTATATTGGTCACATTTGTTGTATATATACGTTGATGCCACTATACATATATTTTATTACAAATATTGTTTAGAAAACAAAAAAGAAAAACAAAACATTATTATTCATTTCCAGGTGTAATCATAGACCCGAACAATGTTGCACATAAGGGTCAGATCAAGTACCTTGACGACAACCTCGGACTCCCTAACACCCCGGCATACTCCTTTACAAATAACCCCGCCCACGAACATACTGAGCCTGATGGGACATTGTGGAGTACGGTGTCAGTCGGACACTTTGTAACACAAACAGACCTCGAAATGTGGTAAATAGTATCACTGAACACCACTGAAAATAAACACTCGCTTTTATCGAATTTGGTTGCACAATGATTCTGTTTTAAGGATGCGTGTGACAAAGTTCAAAGTGTGATTATTTGTTTATAGGTGTAATAAATGAATATATTCTTCCTAACACAGTCATTAATGAATTCATTCATTACTGTATTAATTAAGCCATACTATTTATCTTGTGGACACAGGGTGCATCATACCTAATATTGGATTTTTATCAATGTAATCAGCAATATGTTTAATATCACGCTTGTTTATCGCGTGCAAAAGTTCAACAGACTTTCCTTCTATAGTAGCAATGTTTGTTCAATACAATTCGAATATCAGCATTAAATGAGCTTTCAAAAATATAATGAAACTCGACTTCAAAGCAAATAAAAAAAATTCACCAATCAAAGGTTCATTTCATAGACACCTGTTCTCAAATATAGAATTTATCAAAATAACGACTAATATTTGGTCCCTATACCCGTTTCATACGCCGACACTGTTATATTTTATTCAGGCGTATAGTCTACAAGGTGGGTGCCGATAGAGTCAGGATACCTGTTGGTGAATATCACTATGCAGTTGCTGACCTTACACGTTGTCAAGGAGACAAACCTTATCCGGACATGAATGCCAGATTTGGGTATCTCCATTCGTTCAGCATGACAGACAATTACATTATACTCCCAGAGACTTCGTACATGTTCGACCCATGTCTCTACAGTAAGTTATTGTTTTTCCATATACATTTTACACCCATTCAGTATCCCCGTACCAGTGGTGGTTTATGACCTTGATATACATCGCAACCTGCTTGGGTACACGAATTGTCACTGAAATACTTGTTCGTCTTCTATTTTCAGCTCATTACGACAGCCACAAACCCTTCTTTGTGCAGACATTTCGCGACGAAACAAACGGATTTGGACGGTTACTCGCGATGAGAAAGTCTGACGGTGTATTTGTTGCCAATTTAACCACGACTCCTTTCTTTCAAACGCATCAGGTATTGTTTCTCATGCACAGAGGATCAAACAAGCTTCCTAACAGCGAAAGTTATGCCCCCTGAGTAGGTGTGTGCAATGCAAATCCATACTTCAGCTCCCAGCTTCATATTTCGGAAACTATTGAAGTCTCATAATGATTCAAGAATTTCAAAGGGTTACACGGTTATATAACGAAAATAAGATGTTTTACCTAGTCAAACAAGAAAAAAAATAACGTTAAAGATGAATAAAAACAAGATAAGACATCACAAACACAAAAAGGGATGACAATAGGGCTACCGCCTTGGAACGGTCAGTGGCTAAGAGGGCCACTGGGGGTTTAAACCTGGTTCTAGGGTGAACCAAACCTCACTCTTACCCTAGTGTGATCCTAATACACGGGATGGTGTAAATAAAGATATCCACGCCAGGTTATACTCTAAACAAACAAGGCAGCATTAACACGCAATATAATTAAAACACATAGCTGATCATGTATTTATAATATAAAAAACACAAGCCTAGAAAGCCTAGTCAAACAAGAGCCTCAGTGGGAGATTTTTCAGGGGAAGACTTTTTTTAGGATAATTGTATAAATATTATTCAATTTATTCAACAAGCACGACATCATTCTTATCACGCCATCGACTTCTACAAAACACAATTTGAGAATTTGAGACTGTTAAGATCGACAAAGTTCTGTCGGCGCGTAATTTTATAGTTGGGACATGCACTCCGGTACAAACAGCTGTAAAACTATGTACTGGTACTGTCAAAAAGAAAATACGTTTTAATAATATTTTATTGCAGATATGTTACAATAAATGTACATCACAATATTACTAGCAACATATCCAAATGAATTGAACTATACGTTATTACAACATTAGTTTCAGCAGTTTTCGCCATAGTGTAATCTACAGGCATTCACGTACCATGAACTAGATCTTATACCCTTTCTCAAGCATGTTTGCATTTCTTTTTATTACAGTAAGCTGAAATTTAGATTTTTATAGCGATTCTAAACTAGTGTTTTATTATAATCTTGCGTTTATAATCGGACATACGTGCTACACAACTGATACATTCTATCAGTGAATAAAGTGTCATATCTTGTTTGAATTCCTAAACTTACAAATTGCATATAATAATTCACAGGTTTAATTGATGTTAACTGCTACTGCTTTATCAAGGGAAAGGAAGAGTTTTCCATTCTTCATACACACAACAAGGTTTTTATTATGCGATGACCTGACATTGTATGCCCTATATGATTACGTCTACCTATTGAGACGACGGTAACGTGTGTTCAATATAGTCTTGTTCTGCCTTTAACGGTTATTCTGTTGTTGTTCTGGTTTCTGTCTAGTAATTGAGTACTTTTTTTTTGCTTTCTAGGCTTTTTCATATTCATATGTACATGATCATCTGTGTGTTTAACTTGTTTTTGTTTTGCCTATTAATGCGGTCTAGTTTGTTAGACGATATAGCATGGCGTTCGGTCACCCAAGAACCTGGTTTACACTCAGCAGCTTTTGAGAAACTGACCGTTCCAAGGCGGTACCCCTGTTGTCAACCTGCGCTATGCTCAACCCGGGGCTAGGGGGCGTGAACGGTAGCAAGCATATTTCACTACCGCTCATGAACAGTCTCAATCAAACCGAGACTGCAATTTTTCGTATTTATCGTGCTCGACCGTTTCCAAGGTCCACTTTCAAACTCTTTTGTATGCTTGTGGTGTTGCTTCTGTTTATCAATGTAGTTGTTGCTTGTTTTGAATGCTTGTCTTTTTTTGATTGTGATCTGTGAATGCTCATTTCCTTTTCGACTAGCATATATCAGACGTATATCTAAAGTCCACATTTTCCTCTTGGATGCTAATGTGCCTTCTGTTATACTTTTAAGCTCTGAAAATCGGGACAATTATTTTTTTTAAAGTTTGATTAAACTGTCCGTAAGTAAAAAGAGTATGAAATGAGAAATTTGGAAATCACCGAACACGGTAAATACTAAAAATATTTCAGTCCCGGTTCGGTTGAGACTGTTCATGAACGGAAGTGAATAATGCTTGCTACCGTTCACGCAAGCTGGCTCCGGGTTGAGCAAAACTCAATATTTAAAATGTCAATTGTACGAAAATTTTAGCCATTCCGAAGATGGTATGCAAATGATGGTGAACATGGAACTTTCAATAATGTATTTTTATACCCTTCCATGGCCAGCGACGTATGGTCCCAGTTCTAACAAAATGCTTTGCCCTAAACTTGAAGACAATGGGAGAAATGAACAAAGTGGAATTAAGTTGGGAGTAGAGGTTATGAAGCCTGCGTTCCACAAATAACAGTCAAAATACTAAATTAAAAAAACAAAACAGACAGCATATCCTAAGGGTGATCAAACAATACTCAGAACATTTAAACAGCTGGAGTAATAGAACCACCTATTCGTAATTAAAGTAAGAAAACTAAAAGTATCTGAAAATGTACCACTGATATCTGTAAATAAATATCAGGCTCAGCGATCTTCATAAAGAGCAAATAACTCTGGCCTTGAATTCACCAACCATTCTTGATAATATTCTCTTATACTTAAACTCAAGAATGCAAATTTCAATCATAAATATTTCTGTAAGTTTACAGAATAAATACTCATAACAAGCTGCATTGTATAAATATGATCAATACTAATAAATAGAAATGTCTTATGATTGTTTAGCTTTGAAGGTCATGGAAATATTTGTGAACGAATTTTCAGTACTTGAGCTCAAGTCTAAGAATAGTTTGAAGAATGGTTGGTGAATTCCAGGCCTGCATATGTTTAGCTATATTGGCCGATGGCTAGCAGAGCTTATGAGATGACAAGTTGACCGTCGTCCGCCATCCGTCGTCCGTTAACTGTTTGTCTCATTAGGGCGATAGGACCTGCAGTTTTATTTGATCTTTACCAGACTTGACCAGATAATTAGTATCAATAAAAGTTCGGACTCGAAAACCAACCAGATCGGATCAGTATTTAGTTAAATATGCTATAATTTTTCTCGTTAAGACTATAGGGTCTTAATTTTTATCTGTTCTTAACCAAACATGGCCATATTGATATCAATAAAGACTCGGACAAGTTCTAAAACCAGCCTGATTGGACCAGTAACCATTGATCATGCGAGCCACTCTCTATTTTTAATCAAAGGGAAAAATAACTATCGAGTATGAGTTAACTTCCTTGATTATATAGCATAGCTAACAAATCCAAATGGTGATCATGGGGTCAAATATGGTCCAATCCTGGGGGTCCAAAGTTTGTATATAGTGGTTTAATTATGACGAAAACTCTTTAAAATGTGTTTTTGTTGGGTTAGGGCTACGTGTTATTGTTGTTTTTATTTTGGGGTTTATGGTTAGCTTTACAGGCCAAAGAGGGTGGGGCATGGTACGGAGAGGGCAGGGGATGGGGGTGGGGTTTTTCACCTACTTCACCCGTAGGGCCCGGGGAGGGCATCAAACGGTTAAATACAGTAACATGTTAAGTGCAGTGTCACTTGGCAGAAATACTCGTCCATGAAAGATACATCAATATTCAATTCAATATTTTATTAGTGATACATGCCACCGGCCAAAACACTTAACATGTATACAATATATTTATCATAAATTTACACGTGGTTTGGTTGTTATGCATAAATGTACAATTAACTAACAATACTATCAATACAATACTATTGCTGTTATATAACAGTACATACTAATCATGAATTACAAATAATATCAAACAAGTTCTTTATTTCAACATCCGAGTTGACGCTTGTGGGGTTGGAGGAGGCATGTAGGCCATTGGGGTCAATCTGTGTTACCCCTACATTTGGATACAGGGTCAAAGGATGTAAACACATTTTGGTTTACCATATTGATCTGTTTGGGTTATGCGATAGTGAGCCGTAGAATTGTTATCTAGATTTTCTTTCTTGTTTTTAGTTTTCAAAACTAATAAAGATGTAGGTAAAAATGCGATAAACAAAACGATATTAACCAACATCAGGGAGGCTGGATGTGTCCCGGTGGTGAAGTGGATTGTAGACTTAAGTATTGACCTGTTTTAATAGAAAGACAATACGAGATTAACATTCTTGATTCTATTTTTCAGTTGGGGTCGTATGAAGATGGAGACCTGATACATATGGACATGCTGATGTATGATACTGCCGCCATTTACACTAAATATAGCTACGTCAGTAGTCTACTGGGGAATGTATGTAGTCACATAGTTTGCATGCTTACAAATAGATTCATAATTTTATTGTTTATTTATATATTTCAAATTATTTACTTAAATTTTAATATATATTAATCCACAATGGTATAAGATGGACCAAGCATACATTTATTTATGCGATTTTATCTGTTAAATAATTATGTGCACTTGTTATTGATAAGCTAATGTGAATTAATCGATAAGCTATTGTACTTTTTTGATTAGCAAATGTGCATTAATAAATAGCAAATGTGCATTAATAAATAATCTAAATTACACTAAGTAATAAGCCAATATTCATTATATGTGCACTAACTGAAAAGCTAATATGCGCTAACTGATAAGCAAGTGTGCACTTATTGATACTGCTGTTTGACATGTTGCATGTAATGTTCACACATTATTGTTCTATTTAGGACACATACACCACGAACGTCACGCGCATCACCATTAACACGACAGACTGGAGCCACACGATGAGAAACCTTCGTAATGGACCCCCAGCAGCGTTTGAGATGTCGAACATTAACTATGCATACAACGGGAAAAAGTATACGTACGCCTATATGGCGAGAAATTTCAACCTTGCGGGACAAAACGCATTGACAAAGGTTGGTCTTTTTTGGTTTCAATTTGAAGGGAATGTAGTCATACACTCAATACATTTAAAAACGCAACATGTTTGATTTTTGATTATTTTTAGTCCGCTTTTTTTTTTTGTTCAAATCAAGATTGTATTTTATGTAAGTACAAAAGTCTCTTTGTCCCTAACTTTAACACATGGCGATAAGCAGTTGCATAATATTTGCTCTACTTCATTCAGTTAAGTTTGGCTATTGCCACCTCTTTAAGAAATAGCCAGTTTTATTTTCGTGGACGATCGCGGTAGCTGAAATGCCTGGGGTCGAACTGATTAGTACGAATAATAGGAAATATTCGTGTGCGCATGCGCGAAAGGGATACTTCCTCTTCCTGTATCGGCAAAAGTTAAATTGTTATTAATTTACTTTCGCTATCGTTATCGACCTTAATCGTGTCTATAACAACATAATCATTATGTCTGGACGTGGCAAACCAAAGCAGGATGCTAGAGCCAAACGTAGGCAAACGAGGAGCACCACGACAAAGCCAGAAGTGCCCAAAAAGAAGGGACGAACAGTGACCAGGCCGGTTCCGGATTTCGAATACGAGGAAATCGGGTTCGAAGGGTAAGAGGTCCACACATAATTTCGTGGATTTTGACAAGGTATTAAAATCCTCCGGGATATTACCCATAGGAATAAATACACGCGACACCAATAGCAAAACACAGCTTGGTGAGCCTGATACAGACTTTGGCATGTCCGATATGCAGCCACTGCGGTGTGGAGGGGACGATATAGCTATACATGTCCCAGCCCAAATATGCCAGAAGATATGGCAAAATCAATATATAAACAATTTAAAATCTGCAAATCTTAATCCCAGTGTTGTTAAAAAGAAAATTGATAAAGAAGTTTCAGAGGGCAGGGTTGCAGGTCCTTTTAACACAAGACCAATACATAATTTGAGAATATCACCGTTGCTGTGTAAAGGCACTGTATGAATATATGAATGTGAGACTTCAACAGGATGGTTTACTTTTTTGCCATTCGATTAAGTCCCCGTTAACAAGAGGTCACTTTTCTGCAGTCCTAACAAAAGTCATTAAGTATTTAGGACTGCCGGCTGGCAAATATAAGAGCCATTCATTTAGAATTGGCAGGGCTACTACCTTAAGTATGGAAGGCGTCAGTAGCGAAGATATAAAATTATTGGGCAGATGGATATCGGCAAAAGTTAAATTGTTCCCTCCCACCTCACCCACCTACATGAGTGTATTCATGATACTTTATGTTGGTTACCTGTTAAAGAGGTTTCAACATTATTATGAACTTTTGTGCCAAATTAATAAGATTGCATACTATTTTAATTGTATGACATGATGTTAATGTATATTCTAGTCAATTAAAGGCTAGTGTAGGCATATTTTGTGCCAAACTTACAAAAACTGCATAATATAGTAATTGTAGGACAATGTATATTCTAGTCAATAAAGTTCTAGTCCGAATTGAATGTTATCTTTTATAAGAGTGCACAAGCAATGTATGGACACATGTAAATGTCACCGAAAGTGAACATACCGTATTTAAATTGCTTACTTGTCAATTTTGTATGGATTTAATTTGTTTAAACAAAAGATGCTACGAGTTACTTTCCAATTTCAGCTTGCATAAATGATACCTTCGATCGAGTGACGTACATGTAAGGCGCCTACACTACGACGCAAATAGAAGGAAGGCGGGAAACCACAGACTCGTACAAAACTTGAGGGCCGTTTTTAGAAGACTCGATGGAAGGAAACGTTATAGTGACTTTGTGAATTATTATTTAAGGTAGGGCCAGAGAAGGCCCCGTGACTATGTGCCGTGATGTTTAACATTAAACAAAGTATATAATAAAGTACATTTGGAACAATAATGAATAGGTGTGTACCTAATCATAAATGGTCATAATTCAAAGTGGAGTGAACATTTTGTCTTAATACGGTCAAGCAAAACAGTACTGAACAATGAACAAACGAGTGTAATGACACAATCGATTTTATTTTAATTTTAAACAAGGCGCCTACACTTCGACGCAAATGGAAGGAAGGCGGGAAACCACAGACTCGTACAAAACTTGAGGGCCGTTAATAGAAGACTCGATGGAACGAAACGTTATAGTGACTTTGTGAATTATTGTTTAAGGTAGGGCCAGAGAAGGCCCCGTGACTATGTGCCGTGATGTTTAACATAAAACAAAGTATATAATAAAGTACATTTGGAACTGTACTGAATAGCTGGGTACCTAATCATAAATGGTCATAATTCAAAGTGGAGTGAACATTTTGACTTAATACGGTCAAGCAAAACTACTGAACAATGAACAAACGAGTGTAGTGACACAATCAATTTTATTTTTATTTTAAACAGTCGCAGCAGTTTTATTTTAATCCATTTAAATAGCCTAACACAGTTGCATTATTTCTAGCCACGGCTTCTTCCCTGTGAAGATCATCCTCGCCAGGAGAGTATGCAATTGCAAGATGGTTTTGTATAAGGACGCGTCATTGGCGTAATTCTACCGGACAAGGGTTCGGAGTGTCTCATCAGTAATGTGTTCAATGGATTATCTCCCTTGGTCATGGCTTCACTGGGTTAAACTGGTGATCATCCGGCTTCGGAGAGTCTCCTTGTGACACATTTATCTAGTAAGTCAGGTCGTACAACTGGATTATCTCCCTTGACCAACGGCTTTACATCCTGGTCCTGTAGGGTGTCCGGTCTATCGACATTATAATTCGTAGTATTATCGATTTAACAATTTCAAAATTATATGGCATAATTAGAGTTTAGGGTGTTGCCCGTATCCATTGTGCATAACCCGTGTACCCTCTAATTTTTTGGAGCTTAAAATATAATTGTAAAGAGCAAGAATTGCATTAGCATTTATAAGCAGCAAGAGCAATAATTACATGTAAGCTAGCATTTATAATGAGCAAGAGCAATAAGCAGCAAGAGCAATAAGCAGCATGTAAGCTAGCATTTATAATGAGCAAGATCGAACCTACAGCGGTGAGGGGCAAGTGATTTCAAGTCAGAGACGTTAACCACTTGGCCACGGACGCCCCAATTTAAATAAACGAATAAACTCATTACGAACTTATAATCTAACTAAATGTTTAATTTAGAATTCAATCAAAAGTGTCTAATAACAAAATGAGTTCATTGTTTTTTGACATACGCATAGATGGGCTACAATCCGCCACCAGCAATATAATTGCGTACCCACCCGAAATACCCGACTGAAATGAAAAGTGTGATAATTGAAACTAAACAACGAAAGCAGCCTTTTACTGAACTTTCATGCCGTTTCTACAATGTCAGAAATGAAGTACTGTAGTAAAGCATGCATAAAGTGAAACTTTGACAACATTTCAGTTTATTTTCTTATCTTTCTGTCTTTTTATTAAGGCGTTCCTTTCATCGCATTGCATATCATTAAGTTTCTGTTGTAGATAATATTATATAAAAATAACACAAAAAAGCAATACGATCCGTGTAGATATGGTGAATATAGCTTTCGTTCATCAAACAATCTCATTAAAATCAGACCCTTCATCACGCTACGATACTCTACACTGCTAAGGATCTGACAACACTGCATTGGAGGTCACGTCAGATTGACCTTACGATTAGCCAATCAGATTTCAGCCTACACAATTGCTCAGTATAGACTGCTTCACTGTGCATGTCGCATTTCAGTCAAATGATGTGAGCAGTCTATGCTCAGTATTGAAAGAGACAATGTCCGTAACAATTAGCTTATCAGTAAAACACAAAATAATTGTGTACAAACATAACACCAACCATTATTGAATATTTACTGAAAAAAAGTAAGGATTGTTTGACGGAATTCAATAGCGGTGCAAAAAAATGTACCGATTCGTGGGGTTGAACTCACACTAAAATTACACTCGCGGGTCAATAGTCGACTTCGCTATCAACTGAGCTAATATTTATTAGATGAAGGTCGATCTGACGTGACCTACAAGGCAGTGTTGTCAGATCTATCTATCCTATAGCGGAGAGTATCAAAGCGTAATTAGGATATGATTTTAATGAGATTGATTCATCAAATTGCTTATTTTTTAATGTAATATACAATGTAACATTTTAAATAATGTCCAACTTTTTTTTTATTTTAGCTGAACGTAGATACTGGCAAGGAGACGGAGTACGTGTTTCCTGAAGGCATGTATGTTCAGGGACCCCAGTTTGTACCCAAACCAGACGCAGCTTTCGAGGATGACGGTGTGCTTTTAGCGCAAGGTGTAGACGGTCGCAAACAAAAAGGTTATACTATTTACGTTATTGTATTGTGATACAATTAGCCCAACAAGCGAACAGAAAGTTTAGAAGTTTAACAGCACACAGCTAGCCAAAACAGGCATATAACACAACAGTTATATACTGAAAGAAAAAAGACTAATAATCAAAAAATTGCCTATACTACATTATTATATACACCTAATTCCACGTAATATTCCAGATATATCACTACGTGTTTTGTACAAAGTTTCACAACATAGGTACACCGTTTCTGAACCTACTGACGGCGAGATATAGTATAGCTCGCATATTTTCAGAGTCCAAACTCTAATGACGCAATGTAAACGGTTTTAGCCAACCAGGCTAGACCTCGAAGATGGAAAGAGTTACCAACTCGTGGTTCGTTTTGCGCATAGTCAATCACGGGTGTTTTTATAATCGTGAATAAACATTTTCTTTTAATCGGCGCATATGACCTGAGCATCTGGATAGAGTTTTGATATACAGTTTTGTGGTGCCTACTGCCGTTGTTTGGCGGGTTAATTTCTTTAACGTTATAACAAAACAACATGTTAAATAATAACTATATAAAAGAGTATATTGGTGTAATAACAACAATAGATGTAGTCAATATTATTTACGTTGATGAATGATGCATTTTGTAGTATAATGAATATGTTATGAATGATGTGAAAAATAAAACACACTTTTAAAAAAGGGGCTACAACTTATTACAGAAAGGACAACTCTTGTCATGTAGTAGACATTTTAATCATAGTATACTTTGTTACACGAAATTCATAATTGTTGAAGTTTCGCTTGAAATAGTCAAGCCATTTCTGTATTGTGTTTAATGTTAAGAGATTGCAACGTTTAAAGCTTTAGTTTGCTCACCTGCTTGAGCCAAATGCGCATTCTGTCGATAATGAAACTTTAAAGGGGTAACCATTGGTGTGTTCGGTGCTTAATGTCGCCCTGTACCATTCGATTAACAGTAGCATATTACACATACACTATAAAGCGGAAATACCCATTATGCGTTTCTTTTTATTGTCGGTATATATATATATATATATATAATAAATCAGTGTGAGACAATATAAACATACAAGCTTGACAATAAGTGGTACCGCCTTGGGACGACCAGTGTCCAACACGTTAACTCGGGGAACGGGCAATTGGGGTTTCCAGGGTGCACGGCTATAAACAATGTATCTCTCAATGAAACGTATCTCTGGTGTATATATACGTTAATCCTTCGTGCCATTCCTTTATTTAAAATGGGAGATAGCGGTGACCTGTATTACCTCATTGCTAGCCTTATCAGAAATCTCTAATGTTAACCCGGTCCTGATAAAATACCATTCATACAAAAACCTTAATTTGTCTTTATCTCTGCTTTACTGTCAGAATGTGTGCTTTTTAAATTGTTTCTTGTATATTTTGATCCTTTCAAACTATACAAGTTTCCGAAAATTGACTTTAAATGATATTTTCCTACATAAATATGTACACATATATAATAAAATTATTCATAAAAATAGTTCGCTACGGTTCATAACTGGGTATTGAAAGTCATACTGATGTAGCGAATCAACAATGAAAGCAGAGGTGAACCATATTGTTTGACGTATTTGTTTGTAGACAGTTATAAGGGGAGACAAATCACTGTTATTCCTCATTAATAAGATAACAACAGGGTTTGTTTTAACAGTGCGTGAGTAAATTTATTTTTTGGTGAACTGCGTTGATGTTTTCTCCAGAGATTTTATAAAACATAGGCGCATTGTTTGTTAACTCGTAATTTTTGTTGTAGCTTTTATGGTTGTCGTCGATACCAAAACAATGACATTAATAACCCACTTGACAGCACCTGATATCGCCCTGTTTGGAGTTCATGCAAGGTATGACTTTCCTTATACTTATCTAACGATCAGACCTCGGTTTAACGTCTCAACCGAAGGACTGTTCAGTTGTGAAATTCCTTTAATGTATTCAAATTCGGTCCTGGCTGGGACAATACGCACGATCCCTGAATTACTAAACAAACGTGCTAAACAAACGTGCTAACCATTACACCCCGGCGACACCTGTAAACTGTAAGTGCTTGAAGTGGCACCTTTAAATAGCATATTCCCTTTAATGGGACGTACTTGTATTAACACTGTCTTGTCAATTTGAGCCTTGAAGATAGGATAATAGCGAGGTTGTGTACACTAAAAATCAGTTTAAGCTAACCAGTGGGTCATATTGGCTGCTGACCGCTACAAGTAGGTAACCCTATCTTCACCACTCTTTTTATTGTGTATTGTCTTTTTCATTGTATAGTTAATTTGCTCTTTGTTAGTGGTACAGTGCGGACCTACGGTGCCATTGCGTTTGGGTGCTGTGATTTCTATAGGACCATTTTTCTAATTTTTATATATACGGTCGAACCGGAGCCGGTCTGTCTATACAAATATTGATCGAATTACGTCTTTTGTTTTATTATACCTCACTCAAAATTCTCTATGTAATTTCCCCATTCCCGATCAGTCAACAATTGGTAATGTTTCATGGTAATGTTTCATGGCATGAAACATTATCTCGTGCTTCTAAAAAAAGAACGGTGGTTTCCTCAAGTGCTAAAAATAGAACGGTGGTTTCCCAGTTCAAGGGAGGTAACTATGGTATAAAATCTAGTCTATGTCAGTGAGCGCTTATTAAAAAGCGTGAATGACGTCATTAAGCGCTTGCAATTATTTACCAAACGACATTTTGCTGTCAGATTTATCAAAACAACAACATTGAACAAGAAATGTCGCGATTTGCAACAATTTCAGAAGAGATTGCTGATTAAATGAATTTTGATGTTTGGTATAATAAAATAAATATCACATCCCATGGAGGGTGATAGAACATATTGTCAACCCTCGATGTGGTAATGTCCACCTCGGCTAAAGCCTCGGTGGACATTACCAATCTCGGGTTGACAATATGTTCTATCACCCTCCATGGGATGTGATATTTATATAATATAAGTTGACACAAAATGACCACTTTGCATGTAATTTATACCTTCGGAACGGGAACCGGTCTACATTCGTAAATATTGCCCGTATAGCGCAAATGAAATATGTAATAGTTTCACATTTGTATATGCTTGATGTTGTGCCATGTTTTACTGTTTTATTAGTAGTATAATTAAATTATATATATGTTTCTGGCTATGTGGTTTTAATGGAGTCATATTTCAAGCGTGGCCTGTTTTTTTTATTTATATTTTAAAATGATTTGTACATTGATTTTTTATCCCTCTTTTTTATGTATACCTAATTCTGTGATTAATACCGTTTGTATTCGAATTTGACTAAATAACTAAAATATATTTGTTTCAGATTCTTTCCACTTGGAGTTGGACAAGTCATCGTTGCCTCGGCAACATCGGTTTCTGTCAGTGTTCTCCTGATCTTAGTAGCCGCCATATCAACATTCTTGTAGTAGTATATATCAACACCCGACTTAGCATCTACCATCCGTCAGTTCTTATTTGCTGTGTGATCAATACACAAATGTTCAGACTGGTTAAACAATTAAGATGCACCACATTCAATAGACTATAAAGCAGTACGATGACACCTATACATGTTTAAATCGAAACAGAATATGATAATTAATTAATAAACGTGAAATACTACTTAGTAAACTGAACGGGCGTAAAGGTAAACGAAGTTTCAAAGAATACTGAAACGGATACCATTCGAAAGCAACGAATAGAAACAATAGTCTGTATCTTAAGAGGTATCCAAAGATGCAATATCCCCAACGTCCCATAGTACCGACTTATGAAAAGTCAGCCTGGTTGAAATGTTGTTACAGATGGAAAGTTCAACGATGAAAACCAGCATTGTTGTGGTCATTTTGTTCGTTCTGGATGATAAGTTGATATGTATATCTATAACTTTAAAGAGAAGCATGAACCTAGTTAATCTTTGTTGAAGGCAGAGTGAACTAGTGAAATTCCATTTTTTGATACACTCTGGGATGGAACATTTGATGTATCTAGCAATTCCATTTGAGTTCGACAACTGTTCATATGTTTCGGATGGTACATGATCGCTTTCAGGTTAACGCTCAGCCTCAAAATCACTATGCACTTAAATATCCCATTAATGAGAACACCGTTATGTGCTTCCAAAGTCATGCATAATTAACTGCAGAATTGCAAGAGAACACTTAAAGATGGACATAATACAGAAATCAATAATGAACACTCCTTTCTTTTAATAAACCTGATATTTGATATACTATTTATCAATATATTCATTATTGTTTATGGTTATAATTTTTTGTACGTGATTTTAGATCACGTCTGTAAAGATAATATAGCTTTAAGTATATTATTTGGTTCTGACTAGTTTTTACCTGTTTTACCTGGTAAAAATAGTCGTGTATCTCACTTATGCACGTGCAAAGTGAGTACACAGTGTACATATACTGAAATTGAACTGCGTTCAATCATTCGAGATATGACAGGCAAAGTAGGGTGTTGCAGTTTACAACGTTTTCCCTCCCACCCACCCTTAATGATGATAATATGTATTAAGAGTGTATAATTAGATGCTGATAATTTATGTATCTTTGTATTTTGCAGTTTGTCTCACTTTGAGAATGGTCAAGGACTTATTGTACAAATCCTTGGAATGGTGTATTCAATGCGAGTGCGTACGTAATCTACAGCGATGTGTTCCGGACAATGAAGAGATTTGAAGCTTCTCAAAACTCTATTTTTTCCATTAATCTGTTATAATGACTGGGAAAAGCCACATATCAATAAGTGGTTGTGTTTTTCTTTTGGAGCCATCGCCGGATTAAAACATTGTTTATGTTTATTGATAGAAACCGTTGAAAATGCTTTCATGAATTAAGAGTTTCCACTCTTGGTATGAATTTATTGCATATATGTTGTCGATTGATTTTTTGATGATTTGAAGAAACGAAGTCGAATTATATGCTATGTCTGTGCATATCGCTACCTATACTGTGTTTATTTGTTATTTATGTCATAAATAAAAGGCATATCAATTATTGCAATAATGATTAATAAATAATTTATGTTTGGCTGAATGAAATGAAAGAAAACATAATGTTTGTTACCTATGCACATTCATATACTTGTATACAGTAAAGTAGTAATGTATATTGAATAATGTCAAAATAATAACAAAGTACACATTGTTCGCCCTGTGTCCTTTATCTGATCATGTATCTGACCATGTATACATATTCGTTAATTCCAACACGAGGTATACTTGTTTGTAAAACATCAAAACAGTTATACCGAGGTTTGGAATTGCCCTATCTGAACCGGATACCCATGATTGTTTCTTTTTCTTTTCTTTTTCTTGCATATTATATACATTCTGTTCATTGATGTCGCCAACTACTAACGTTGTGCATGTTTATTTACATAATGACGTCATGCAACTGTTACTGTTGATATCAGCGCGCGACTTTTATCTTCCCCCATGTGTAAGATACGACTTATAAAAATGCGGTAGGCTAGAACTTGTGGTTAAGACGAACGCGTTCACGATTGAGCTAGACGGGACAGTTATGTAATGCAATACATACAGTTATCAAAAATTTCTGCGCTAATGGATATATCGTGAGCAAAATAAATGTAAATATTTCGGTCCCAGCGATGTTTACACAATGAATATATTTTTTTCTCAAATTAACGAATTTGTATTACTCCATACTTATTTGAGCCTATACTCGTGTTTCCATAAATACATTTCACTGAATAAAAATCAGACAGTTATTTGCTTGTGTTCAATATATGTTTTAATTACTGACAGTGTCCCTTTAATTTATACAGCTATTATTGACTGAAATACTAAATGATGTTCAGATTGTGCACGTAAGAACCAATTTATGTAAAAATTTCTCTCATTGTCTATTGTAGTAGTACTTCTGTGTTACTGCGTATATTTGTCCCTAAATTACTTATTGTCATGTGTATATTATTATTGAATTGTTTGAATGCTTATATGTAAACTTATATTGTATGCTCTCCAACTGGAAGGAAAATAAAGAACAATCCAATCCATATGTTTCAAGCCATTCTGATTATATATTATCTTTACAAAATGGTCAGTTCGTAATGCCTTTTTACCTCGGCAGGTTTTCGCTTACATATAAGTAGATATAAAAGTCGCACCAGAAATGTAGCATTCAATGACCACAGTCAACTAAAACACGCATAGAAACAAAAAGCCAGTTATAAGGATAAATAAAAGGCAAAGTATATAACATCACAAACATAAACGGGTTGACAATAGGGCTACTTTACCGCCTTGGAACGTCAGTGGCAAAAAAGGCCACGGGGTGTTTAAACCAGGGTATTGGATGCACCAAATCTCCCTCTTGCCCTATTGTCATCCCAATAAAACGGGACAGGCAACGTAAATAAAGAAATCGCCGCCAAACTAAATTATCTAACTAACTCGGCAGCATTAAAAGTCAATATAAGTATTACAAATAGATGATCATGTATATATGAATATAAAAACAAAAGCCTAGAAAGCCACAACGCAAGTACTCATTGACTTGGCAGAAACCAGAGCAACAAGAATGTCAACAATTAAGGACAGACAAGACAAAATTTGAGACAAACATTAAACCTCAGGATTTAGGTAGACATCATCATAGTATCGACCATCTGTCCTGACATCGCACAATCAAAGATTAAAACATAGTGGCGATCTGTAAATGGGTCAACCACTAAACATGCAGTGAGTTGCAAAATGATAGGGTCATAAAATATGTTTAACAAGTTTAATTAAGATTGTATGAAAGTGATCATGGTATCTTAGGAATAAATACTGAAAAGGGACCCCTTGGAAGCAACAAACGCAAGCAAGAGAGAAAAGTAGCTGACTCGGTTTTACTGAGTCTGTACAGGAGAATGTATACAATAAAAAGTTTGTGGATACGTCAAAATGTAAGTCAGGTTGTGATAGTCCTTGTCGAAGACGAGTATTCAAATTACCTTTATATTTTAAAAGCGGATTACGATTAGGATAATTTTTACAATTTTGCAAATGTTTTTCTAAGTTTATGGTAGCAACAGCCGTGATGGAGTATCTTTTTATTTATATTGAGGTTACGAATAAAACAATTATTATATATACTGCAAGAACTTGGAAGTAGGTTATAAAGCTATAGTTGCTCATATTTAATTTACATTAGTATTTTATAACAATGCCCGCCTAACTGCAAAATAAATTAGCAATGGACACCATAAGGCTATCGTATCTATCGTGTAGTCACGGCAACAAACAGTGTAGAAGGAAACATTCACTTGAGTATTTCAGTTATTTATCTTCCTTTTTAATACAATAGGTCTTGATAGCATTTTATTTACGAGTATATTATCGGAGTCGCTTATATAACACTTTAACACGGCCACGGTTACAAAATGCAGAAACATAATAGCTCCTTATTTCTTATTCTTGGAGGAAATAAAGATCTACTATGTTTCTGAAAAAAAGTGTTAAATGTTAAATGAATTAAATATATAGCAGCCTTTCTTCTCTAGAATCGTTCATTTCTGATTGTAGCCCACAAGGTTACAAAAGTAAGCATACAAGTCGGACACAGTCAACCAAAAACACGCATTAAAACAAACACTTGCAATGTTAATAGTAAGCAAGGCATGTGACATCACAAACACAAACATATTGATAATAGGGTTACCGCCTTGAAACGGTCAGTGGCACAAAGTCCGGTGTGGGTTAAAACCAGGATCTAGGGTGCACCAACCCTCATTCTTATTACATTGCCATCCCAATAAAACGGGACTGTGTAAATAAAGAAAACCCTACCAGATTATATTTTCAAGTACTCGACGTGTTGGCAGAAGCCAGAGCAACAATAGAACAAACCGTTAAGGGTAGATAAGAAACGATTTAAGACAAACATCATTTGAGAATTTAGGAAGACGTCATCATCGGGTCGACCATCTGTCCGGTCATCGCACAATCAAAGAGGAAAGCATAGTGGCGACCTGTAAATGGGTCAGCCATTAACATGTAGTGCAATGCATAATGATAGGTATGCATAGTTCCAGTCTGGCAAGCGAGCTCATTACCACTAATTCCATCAGATTAATCATTTGAGCCAATTAAAATTATACATGTAATATGTTATTATACCTGCAAGAAAAGCACATATAGAACCATACACAACTCTTAAATACATTGTAGCGCAGTGTAAAATCTTAACCCATGTTCAAATGAGGGCGCAGCTAGAAGCGTTTTTATAAATATGTATTTTATTGAGTTTTGTTTCAACTCTGAAGGCAAGCCCATTTAAATGTAGACACAGACGTCCAACAGAAAATGTAGGAAATGCAGATACATACGTCCAACATGAAATGTAGACAGAGACGTCCAACAGAAAATGTAGACACAGAAGTCAAACAGGAAATGTAGACACAGACGTCCAACAGGAAATGTAGACACAGAATTCCAACAGGAAATCTAGACACAAAAGTTCAACAGGAAATGTAGACACAGAAGTCAAACAGGAAATCTAGACACAGAAGTCCAACAGGAAATGTAGACACAGAAGTCAAACAGGAAATGTAGAAACAGAAGTCACACAGGAAAACACAGAAGTCAAAAAGGAAATGTAGACACAGACGTCCAACAGGAAATGTAGACACAGAAGTCAAACAGGAAATGTAGACACAGAAGTCCAACAGGAAATGTAGACATAGAAGTCCAACAGGAAATGTAGACACAGACGTCCAGCAGAAAATGTAGACACAGAAGTCCAACAGGAAATGTAGACACAGAAGTCAAACAGAAAATGTAGACACAGAAGTCCAACAGGAAATGTAGACACAGAAGTCCAACAGGAAATGTAGCATTCACAGCACGCAGTCAACCAGAAACGCACATTCGAAACAGACAACAATAACATGGACAACTAATCAGCACGCCACACCATAAGCATGAAAGTGTGCACAACGATTTAAAGAATGGACCATACAGAATAAGTAAACATCTGAAAGACATATCATTTAATAGCAATAGCGCAATCATTTGTTACACACTATGTCAACTATATAAACAACATATCATTTCATGAATCATATACAGTTTTGTTTAAATCTGTACACATTGCGTGGATCCTATGGCAGTAATCCATGGATTTGTATTCAACTCATTCAACTCTTCTTGTGTTGGAGGGCCATCTTTGGGTATAAAACGACACTATAGGCCAGGTTCCCAGCCACAGTGACCGTTCTGTACCTCCAGATAATTACATCGTTCATGCTCTAAAAGGTATTTTTCACACACTCCTGAAAAAATATATTTAAAAGAAAAGAATCTTTTCTGTTTAATATAGAAACATATGATCAGAAAAGTGTAGAGTGAGGCAGAAAAGATATGGAATGTATTAATTTCAGTTACTAGTTTAATCCATTTCATCTTTATAATGTTTAACATTAAACAATTTCAAAATGCAAATTTACAATTGTGTAAATTCAATTAAGCAAATTCCTACACTGAAAACTGAAGAAGAATAACTGCACAGAGACTTAATCAAACCGCGACTGCAATATGTTTTATATGTATCGTGTTCAGCGATTTCCAAATCTCTCCTTTCATAATTTTTTTTCAAATAGGTCAAGTGTACGAATACATATACTTGACAAACAATTGTGTATACGTATCTTTTAATTTAATCTCAGCCCTTAGTCAGGATAATATCGTAGGTGTATTCAAATTCATGTAAAATATTCAGTCAGAATACCCAAAACAGTCTATGCAAAATTGAAACGAATAGTACGCTATGCAGGGTTTAGCGGAGATTCTACCCCACAGTATTTGAATTGTTTTCATGAAAACGTTCATATTACATTCTATTCTCCCATTACCAATTTCCGGCAGCTCCCACCATCCAGACCGAACAAATATATACTTATACAGATAATAAGTATGTTTAGACCTGGTATTTAAAGACGTGTTTTTTATTTATATTTATATATTGTCAGGAGAATATATTTTAACTTTCAGGTTTAAATATCAAACATTTTATTGATGGATACCCAACCCAGCACAAATTATTCGTTACTTGTTTTTCAACTATTAGTTTGCCAGCCGACAATTATCATTGATTAATATGTTGAGACGGTTCTAGAACTTAAATTAAGTGACCAAAAAAGGCGCATTGAAAACGGACAAAGAACATGAATGATATACGAAGAAGAAAGAATAACATTAGCTCTAACAGCATACAAGTAGATCCAAAAGTCGAACAGGAAATGCAGCAATCACAGAGCAGAGTCAACCAAAAACACGTATTCACAACAAACAGCTAAAGTATCAAAGTCATAGGCGTAGGAGCCAGAGGACCAGAGCCCCCCCCCCCCCCCCACCCCACCCCCACCCCTCGTCGATCAGGAAATGCAGCAACCACAGAGCTGAGTCAACCAAAAACACGTATTCACAACAAACAGCTAAAGTATCAAAGTCACACAACAGAACAGCTAAAGTATCAAAGTCATAGGCGTAGGAGCCAGAGGACCAGAGCCCCCCCCCCCCCCCCCCCCCCCCCCCCCCCCCGCTGGACCGATCCACATATTTTGTGACACAACGGGACCGGTGGCCAGCCGTCGGGCAAAGGTCCCCGCCTATGCGTGGTACATGGTCCCTAGGTCTTATCAAGGTGTGGGCATACCCGAGTTCGAGTCGTTGAACATGTAACATAGAGTTATAATACAGTTAAATAGAGGGAAATAGCGTTTAACGACCTTCGGCCGATAGCCGCTCGGCCGACCCACATATTTTATGACACAACGGGACCAGTGGCCAGCCGTCGGCAACGGTCCTCGCTACGCGTGGCACTCGGTCCCTAGGTCGTATTAGGGGGAAGGCTGCCTGAGTTCGTGTCTCAAACATGCCACATAGAGATATATAGTACATAGTCTGTTGAAACGACCCGCAGCCGACGGCCGCTGGGCCTACCCACAGGTATTGTGACCCAACGGGAACGGTGGTCAAGCCGGCGGCAACGGTTCTCGCTACTGCGTGGCACTCAATCCCTAGGTCGTTTCAGTGGGATGGCTTCCCGAGTTCGGGTCTCGAACATAGAACCTAGAGCTATATACAAGTATAGTTATATAGAGAGAAATAGCCTTGAGCGACCCAATGCCAATGGCCGCTAGGCCGACCCACAGGTTTTGTGACTCAACGGCGTGACACTCGGTCGCTAGACCGTATAAGGGGAGGGCTACCCTGAGTTCGGGAGGAGGGGGGGGTGTCTACCAGCCAGCATCAAAAACTAGTAAACGATGTGTTGTATTGTTCGGGAGGTTCTGTCATGCCATTTTTTAACAAATTCTCATAAGGTATCAGCTAGAGCCAGGCTTGTTTGAGCAAATAAAAATGTCAGCCTGCCATGCACTCCTTTGAAACATATGATGGGTCAATGACAATTATCGCCAGGTGAGAATAGGAATGTTCATAGAAGAAAAATCGGCACTTTTTCTCTCATCTGGCGATATGTCGTTGTAACATGTATGTTTAAATTACTTTTTGAAGAAAACAATCCAGATTTCGTTTATGTTTTATTAAAAACACATTTTCCTCCAACAAAATAAAGCAGCATTTACCATCTTCTGATGGGTTTTCTGGTATATTATTGCACATTGGACTGCAAAAATGTTACAATATTTTTTTTCCCCATTACTTTCATAGCACTTTTAATTGTTTCCCAATACCTCAATGCATTACAGAAATCGACGATTTTAGTCATTTTTCAACATTTTGCCCTAAAATATAAATACTTGACATATATATTATATCT
Organism: Cyrtodaria siliqua; assembly: GCA_037043455.1. Taxonomy (NCBI): domain Eukaryota; kingdom Metazoa; phylum Mollusca; class Bivalvia; order Adapedonta; family Hiatellidae; genus Cyrtodaria; species Cyrtodaria siliqua. The sequence goes on along the minus strand of JAWPHD010016929.1, from coordinate 9,556 downwards.
GATATACTAAATGACTCTGGATATGTAGTGTGCAACATTTTATTGCTTCAATTTTATAAGTTTAATGTTCAAACTATTTTCAAAAGATAATTGGAGATTCCGTTGATTTTTTACGGAAATACACATTTTCGCCTGAAATTAAGGCAAATATTTTAAACATCATATGGTTTCATGAATTTTTTCTTACTTAATTATTGGACCTTTTGTCTATCCAAAATGTTACATATAGTCTTTCTATTCTATTGTATTATAAATTTTTTTTTTCTAAATTTTTAACCCAGAATACCCAAAATGGATTACAGAAATCAGTGAGTTTTGTCATTTTTTCCAACATTTTGCCCTAAAATGCCAATATTTGAGCACATATGTTATATATGATGCCAGGAAAAACTTGAATATATATGCTTGTAACAACATTTTATTGCTTCAATTTGATCAGTTGTTATGTTGATAACTAATTTTAAAAAATTAATTCCAGATTCCGCGCGATTTTTGACAAAAATACACATTTTTCGCCCCAAAATTAAGGCAATTCCAAACATCAGCTTATGCGGTTTGGAACTTTTTTCTTCTTAACCACATGGACCTTCTGCCCTGCCCAAAAAGGTTACAATATTTCTTTTTTCTATTGTATTAGATATATTTCTAATTTTTAATTAAATACCCCCAATGTATTACAGAAATCAGCGATTTTATTAAATTTTTTAACATTTTTACCCAAAATCTCAATTTTTAAGTATCGGATCCATAAATTATATAGTGGGACATGTAGAGATGCGTTCCGAGAAAGATTCCATCTATTCAAATTGGTTCTAACATATTCCATTCTTTTTCTAAAAAATAATTCCAGATTTTGGCGATTTTCGTCTAAAAACGCAACGTTTTCCCCCAAAACTCACTAAAGCCCCAACGCTCAGATGGCACACATGTCTTATTTTGAAGCTTAATGTATGTTCTTTCAGCAAAACATACCCTACAAAATTCCCCCTGGGGGGGAGGGGGGTCTACAGCCAGCTCAAGAACTAAATGCTACACTTTGTGTTGTTCGTACACACTGTGCTCTGGATATATAATGCAATTTACGACAATTAATGATGAAAATGCCATCATCTCAAATCTTCTCAAGTAAATCGAAATCAACATGGAGTCTTGTTGACTCTAGGATACTTTTATGTCGACGAATTGTGTTATTTTCAAAATGCGCATTTAAGGGAGGAGTTTCGGCTTGCTCATCTTCATTATAAAATCTGGTTACTGGCTGAGAGAATGCATGCCGACCGACCGACCGACCGACCGACTCACTAGTCACTATACCTCAAGAGGTAATGTCCTTGTTGTTTATATATACCAGTATATAGTTAATGATAGTACGGTGCCAATAGTTAACATTACATTTGGTATTATGGTGTCAAGAGTTAATGACCTTGTGTCTAGAGTTAATGGCATTATTGTGTCAATAGTTAATGCTACTATGGTGTCAATAGTTAACCTTACATTTGGTATTATGATGTCTGGAGTTAGTGGTAGTATGGTGCTAAGAGTTAATGACTGTGTCGATAGTTAATGATATTATGACGCCAGTAGTTAAAAAAAGAGTATGATAATAGAAGTTTCTGGATGAGTTAATACAATATTGATGTATACTTTGAACATCAGATGATGTTTTTGTGTTTATGATGTGATACATCATATGACTGTCATGCAAGGTTATTTAAATATAACGTGTTGTTGCTGGGTTTTCTTCATTTGACGTTACATTTTACCCGTAACAAGTATATTTGCGTTCATGAGAAGTAGTATTTGGGATAAACAAAATGTTTTTGTCTTTAATCTGAAATAAAACTTTTTTTTATTATTATTATTTAATTAAGAGACACTTCCTATTTAGGCTGAGAGCAATTCAGAAGTAGTTTTAAAGAATCCTCAGTCCAGAAAAATAGTACAAGTCACACAATTATTTTAATAGGCAGACGCACTTGATAATCAATAACATAATACCAGATTTTGATCTAATGAATGTTAATAAAAAAAAAAGCATGAAAGAAGACATTTGGAAATCGCAGAACAAGATAAATACAAACAATATCGCACTCGGATTTGATTGAGACTGTTCATGATCTGTAGTGTGGAGTGCTTGCTACCGCTCACACCCTCTATCACCGGGTTGAGTAGAACTCAATATTTAAAATGTCAATTGTACAGAAATTTGAGTCATCCCGAAGATGGTAGGCATATGACGGTGAACATGGACCCTTCAATGAGTATTTTCAAACCATTATGGCCACCTGGGTATGATCCCAGTTTCTAACAAAATGCTTTGCCCTAAACGAGAAAACAATGGGAGAAATAAACAAAATGGAATTTAGTTGGAAACAGAGCATATTATTGGTGATTGAACAATACTCAGAAACGTTAAAGGCTGGAGTAGTGAAATCACCTATTTGAAATTAAAGTAAGAACATTTGAGAATGTACCACAGATATCTGTAAATAAATATTGGGCTGAGCGATCTCCAAAGATCGGAATGAATAACAGTTCTGATTCAAGCACGGGGAGACGTTTTAACGCCGCCACACTGCACGGGCAACGCTACTGTGATATGTAAAAAGAATGTGAAATGGGAAATTTGGATATCGCCGAACACGATAATTTGAGCCATCATATGACGGTGAACAAGGAACCTTCAATGAAGTATTTTCATACCATTCCATGGCCAGTGGAATATGGTCCCAGTTTCTAACAAAAAGATTTTAAACCTTTATTTTTTAAAATCTATTTTCATAGAATTAAATCCTCTGCATTCACAACATAGCGTTCTCCATTGCTGAATGTTAACCTGTATAGAAATATATATCGGTGAGGTCGAACCTAAAACAGGTAAAATCGCAAGAATTCATGACAAAAGCATACAACATATATAGGGTAAAAAGTACTTTTTGAACTCTAACCATTTATTTTTTCAACTTATTAACACCGAGTATTTTTTCTACGAAACTTCAAGTAATGGTTTCGTCTTTGCAATGAATAGAAGGAGCATTATCATAAATACGATTAATTTTGTTGAAGAGATGAATTACAAGTTGAAAACGTTGTATCGTCTGTATTGTCCATAGATAATGGCAAGTTATTAATGTAGGTTAAAATAATAAGGCACCTAAAATAAATCCTTGGGGTACACCAGCTAGCATAGCGGAAAACTCTGAAGTTATATTAGAAACTTGAACTTGCTGGTTTCCTTCATTTAGAAACCAGGAAAGTACAGAACTATCTAGTTTCATTTTCAACTTTTGAAGCGATATAGTATGATCAATTAAATCGAACGCTTTTGACAGATCAAGAAATATAGTACCAACAATTTCATTGTTGTCCATGTCTGTAATCCAGTCATTTAATTATGTTTTAAGGGCTGACAAGAAAGATGTGTTTTGAAACCTAATTGTCTTGAATGAAACACATTATTTTCTTCAAGATGTCTTCTCAAATGTATACTAATAAATACTGAAAAAGGGATCCCTTGGACGCAACACAGACAAACAAGAGATAAAAGTAGCATACTCGGTTTTATTGAGTCTGTTCGTGAGAGGTAATGTAAAGTACAACACCTCTCACGCCTCCTAGCACCGGCTTAAGCGATATTCTACTTTAAAGCCACACAGATTGGGCTTGATGATCTCAAAGGACCAGTGACCATGTTCTTTGTCCGCCACACAGCACTAAACAAACGCTAGTGTAAATGATAATAAATACTAAAAAGGAGATCCCTTGGAATCAACACACACAAACAAGAGATAAAAGTAGCAGACTCGGTTTTATTGAGTCTGTTCATGAGAGGTAATGTAAAGTACAACACCTCTCACGCCTCCTAGCATCGGCTTAAGCGATATTCTACTTTACAGCCACACAGATTGGGCTTGATGATCTCAAAGGTCCAGTAAGTAATAACACTACTGATTTGTAGTCGGGGCAGCTTCTTAAGGCGGCCAAACAAACAAACGTTAGTGTGAATGATAATAACATGACGTTCAAAATTCAAGGAAATAGTATTGATATAGGCCTATAATTGGCTTTGCATTGTTTAGGACTCATTTCATGTACTGGGATTACCTTTGCTCTTTTAAATAATTGTGGATAGATATTAGTGAGTATACTAGAAGTACATATGTTCGTAAGAATACGGGCGATTACATGCAGTTTAAATGTGCTCTGATCTATTTGGATTTCATTTTAGATCACTATTGTACCGAATGATTTACGGACTCCTCTTGACCACTTGGAAGTAATCGCCCACATATGTAACATCATCATTGCAGTAAGCATGTCATATGATAAACATGTGACCTATGTTAAATATGTGAGTTTCTCCGCATAAATAACGTTCAGCAGCTCGTGTAGACCTGAATGTGACACCAGATGACAAACACAGTTCAAAAAGAGTATTTAAGCTGGAGTACATAAATGCATGATACAAAACCTATAGTTATATAAACAATAATGATAAAAAAAAAGCATGTATGATGAAGTGGAAAGTAATATTCTTGTTTTCAATTTGCATATTTTGGTCCAAATAAAATGGCATGTTCTAATCTCTGATCATTAGGGACTTGTTTCTGTTGCTCAGGACATCGGTGAAAATAGTATAACAACGTTTGTTTTGTTTTGATTTAAGTGTAAATAAAAATTTCTTAATTAGTAAAAATATCAAAGGTTTCATACATTAAAACAATTATTTGGAATGAACGATAAATATCTTGAAAATGTTGGGAACCTTCGACAAACAAAGCCTTAATTCAACTCCCATCTGCCGCAATGAGCATTATATTTACATGTATAGGTTGTTTTTGTAGCTCAGGACATTTTAATTGATGAAAATACAACTATAACAACTTATAGTTTGTTTTATATTAACTATAAATTAAATTGTCAAATATTATTTAAAAAATCAAAATCAATGATTTTTTTAGGCATTTTTGATTGAACTCCCCCGAAAATATCAAGATTTGTAAATAATTGTATTCATTTTAACTTTTTAATTGTGATATGCATAAATATAATAGACAAATTTCTGAAGCTTATTCTCTTAAATATTGCAATGGCAATATATTTTTTTTTAAAAATCCAGTTTTCAGCGATTTTTGTTCAAATTTGCGACTTTTTGCCTCCAAAAAGGCATTTCCTAGCCTCCGAGCTTTTAGAACTTTCTTTCAGTTACTCAGTGCACTTTGGCGATTATGAAAATGTTGAAAATATTTCTGTTGCAATATGTTTAGGGTTGGACCCGTATTAACTCTAAATGAACTAGCCTATTATGTTACACAGTTACTGGAGTATGCGCTTACCAAGTTAACCCTTGACGTAAATATATATAACAGTATAATGGACAGTTCTTTCTTTGAATTAAGACCATTCCATTTATGTGACAAAGGGATGTTTTGGGGAAATGACTGATCAGCAGTCGGACATTGTAAACCTGATCAGCCTGCGAGTAGCCTGCGAGTTACTGATCTGTGTTTACAATGGACGCACAGCTATTATAGTTGTGGTTAGAGGGTTAAGGGTTAATAGTATGAGCGAGTTATTTGATATAATTGATTTCAGTCTTGTTTTAGATTTCTCAAAAGAAATCAGACTGTATAATTCATTGTAATATGTTTATACCTGCATTTACATGTTGACGGGCATTTGTTGATCTACATATACATAGTTAATTACTTTTACCATATCATCCCTTATTTGTAAATCGTTTTAACACTATATTTTACATTAATTTTAATAACTTAATATTTCCTTTGTTTCAAGACACTTTACCTTAGCCTCGTCCGTCGGATGGGGACGTAAACCGGGCGGTCCCGTGTATCGGTCTATCCTCCGAGCACGTTAAAGAACCATAGGAATCTATTCGATAATAAGAGTAGGGCAGGCTCCCGGATTCCTATGTATCCTTCCCCTCTCTCTGGGGCGGCTCTAAATAACCTATACTGTGTTGATGAGCCGTTAAACAACATTCAATTCAATTCAATTTCCTTTGTTTCATATTCATCAGATTGTGCGCACATTATGACCTATTTATGCGTCGATTTGCCGTAACATCACACAACAAAACACAGATAAAAGTCCAGACATTGTGCCTATAATCGTCGGGTGGGGACTATAATCCTTAGAAACGCACACACACAAAACACCATTCATTCGTGGATTTGTCATTTACTGTCGATGTAGCAGTCAATTTGAACCCTCTCTGAAAGTTTCCTCTAAAACAAATTGGCTATGTGATATTCCATCCACGGGGAAAACATCAGCTAAACAATTCTTTCCCCGGTGAAGAAACTGGCTAGCCAATTATTGCACCACCCACCGCCCCAACCCTAGTTGAAAGAATTGGCTAGAAGATTGCCACCCCAACACAATCCCACCAACCCCTCGCTACATTTTTAAAAAGAAAAAACAAATATTTCTGAGATCTGCTCAGAATGTTATGTGTAGAAGATCTTATTTTTTTTATATATATTACACTTGCATTGTTTTTAACACATATCATAAAATAGATTGAAAAAAAGTATACTTGTTTCCTCTGTCTCTATGGAATATAGAGAATGAAAGTGTGGCTGGGGAAGTGGGGTGGGGTGTGGTGAATAAAGAATTAGTTAACTGATTATTTCCCCCTTCCTAACCTTTTTTTTAACACATACATAAACGTTGTAAAGAAATGTATTTGATATATGTTAGACTGTTTCCTCTCCATTCATGGAAGAGATTGAGGAATATAGACTGTAAAGAAGTATTGTCGAAGGGATGTGGGGTGGAAGTGGAGTGAGGAAAAGAATTAATTAACTGATCATTCCCCACTCCCAACGTTTTTAACACATGTATAAGCATTAAACATAAATACGTTTGCTATATGTTAGACTGTTTCCTCTCCCCTATGTAATAGACAGGGCTGTACAAGTATTTTTTTAGGCACTAGTCCTGAACTAGTCACCCTGTCAAAAGTGACTAGTCCCAAAAAAAATGTGAATAGTCCCAAAAAATGGACACAAGTCATGATTTTTTTCGATTTCTCAATATGTTAAAACTGCGTCTTGCATACTCATTACAATTCATTACACACAGTAAAGGAAACAATCCTTATTTAGTCTTCAGACAATTAATGTATTGTATGTTTCAGTGGTATAGATTGTAGACTGCCATTGGGTGAAACAGTAGCAATAGTAAGAATCACATCTGCATTTTTAAATTTCAATATAGATATTGAGTTTCATATTAAAGTTCAGATAATCTATTAGATTGAACAATATACAACTAAAATATATATGTTTAAAGCTCCATGGTTGCGGGGAAAGAATTGACTAACAGATTATTTTTCCCCGACCCTTCCCAATATGTTTAAACACACATATAAACATTAAAGATAAATACATTTGCTATATAGAATGTTCCTTCTTCCCCTATAGAAGGGATCGAGGAATATAAGATTGTAAAACAATATTGTTGAAGGGAGCAGCGTGTATGGTGAAGGGGGAAGTGGGAAGTGGGAAGAATTGGCCAGCTAATTCTTTCTTTCCCCTCTCCCAACTACTTTTAAACACATACATAAAAAATAATTAAAGAAATACATTTGCGATATGTTAGACTGTTAGCTCTCTACCACAGAAGTATAAAGGAAATGGGACACTGAAAACAATCAGCGAAAAGATAAAAATTGACACCTTTTTTTTTTAAATGCCGTAACTGCGGTAATACAAGGTGGATCGATATGTACAGCTTGACATCATAGGTAGGCATCCTGTATCGACATGTACAGCTTGACATCATAGGTAGGCATCCTGTATCGACATGTACAGCTTGACATCATAGGTAGGCATCCTGTATCGACATGTACAGCTTGACATCATAGGTAGGAATCCTGTATCGACATGTACAGCTTGACATCATAGGTAGGCATCCTGTATCGACATGTACAGCTTGACATCATAGGTAGGCATCCTGTAACGACATGTACAGCTTGACATCATAGGTAGGCATCCTGTATCGACATATACAGGCATTCTGTATCGACATGTACAGCTTGACATCATAGGTAGGCATTCTGTATCGACATGTACAGCTTGGCATCATAGGTAGGCATTCTGTATCGACATGTACAGTTTTACATCATAGGTAGGCATCCTGTATCGACATGTACAGCTTGACATCATAGGTAGGCATTCTGTATCGACATGTACAACTTGACATCATAGGTAGGCATCCTGTATCGACATGTACAGCTTGACATCATAGGTAGGCATCCTGTATCGACATGTACAGCTTGACATCATAGGTAGGCATCCTGTATCGATATGTACAGCTTGACATCTTAGGTAGGCATCCTGTATCAACATGTACAGCTTGACATCGTAGATAGGCATCCTGTATCGACATGTACAGCTTGACATCATAGGTAGGCATTCTGTATCGACATGTACAGTTTTACATCATAGGTAGGCATCCTGTATCGACATGTACAGCTTGACATCATAGGTAGGCATCCTGTATCGACATGTACAGGCATTCTGTATCGACATGTACAGCTTGACATCATAGGTAGGCATTCTGTATCGACATGTACAGCTTGGCATCATAGGTAGGCATTCTGTATCGACATGTACAGTTTTACATCATAGGTAGGCATCCTGTATCGACATGTACAGCTTGACATCGTAGGTAGGCATCCTGTATCGACATGTACAGCTTGACATCGTAGGTAGGATAGGCATCCTGTATCGATATGTACAGCTTTACATCATAGGTATCCTGTATCGACATGTACAGCTTGACATCATAGGTAGGCATCCTGTATCGATATGTACAGCTTGACATCATAGGTAGGCATCCTGTATCGACATGTACAGTTTGACATCATAGGTAGGCATCCTGTATCGACATGTACAGCTTGACATCATAGGTAGGCAGCCTGTATCGAAATGTACAGCTTGACATCATAGGTAGGCATCCTGTATCGACATGTACAGCTTGACATCTTAGGTAGGCATCCTGTATCAACATGTACAGCTTGACATCATAGGTAGGCATCCTGTATCGATATGTACAGCTTGACATCGTAGGTAGGCATCCTGTATCGACATGTACAGCTTGACATCATAGGTAGGATAGGCATCCTGTATCGATATGTACAGCTTTACATCATAGGTATCCTGTATCGACATGTACAGCTTGACATCATAGGTAGGCATCCTGTATCGATATGTACAGCTTGACATCATAGGTAGGCAACCTGTATCGATATGTACAGCTTGACATCATAGGTAGGCATCCTGTATCGACATGTACAGTTTGACATCATAGGTAGGCATCCTGTATCGACATGTACAGCTTGACATCATAGGTAGGCAGCCTGTATCGACATGTACAGCTTGACATCATAGGTAGGCATCCTGTATCGACATGTACAGCTTGACATCATAGGTAGGCAGCCTGTATCGATATGTACAGCTTGACATCATAGGTAGGCATCCTGTAAAGTTTTGAAACTATCGATTGCAAACTGTGGGAGGAGATAGAT
>JAWPHD010016928.1:0-47283 GCA_037043455.1 Cyrtodaria siliqua | reverse complement strand
TGTCGGAAAACGTATCGACGTCCATTTGTGACAGGAAGGTCCTTATCTTGAAATACGATTTCCGAATATCTTTTACTATCGCGTGTTGATAAATGTTCAAGTTTCCCATTCATAATCGAATTTGAATTGTTAACTGTATTATTTTTATATTTTTAGAACAACCATTGACATATTGATCGACCGTGGAATATTTCCTGTCATTATCTGAAGTATTTCCTTTCACTGCCATAAAGGATAATGACAAAACGAGCGTTTCTGGGTCACCGAGTTTCAAGGGTATTGTGACATTTATGCGATTGGAATGCAGAATTACGTAAAGAAAGTAAAAGGTGATAAGGGCACCCCCGCAGTTCAAGGATTGTGTTTGTAGTCGACAATTAAATATACACTTATTTCTGTAGGGTATCGTTGGGTAACAACTATTGTTGATATTGTTGTCTATGTTCCAAATTGAAAGATCTAGAACATCAATTAGAGCAAAACAAGGTGTCTAGTGTTTTCTTTGGGTATTTGGTAAAACAAAATGTGAAGATCCTCAAAAGAAGAAAAAGTAGCAAAGAATTCTTAAAAGAATCTTCTCAATTGTTACAAAATGCTACTGACAACAGGAATGAAAGAGCTTTAAGAGTGCAAATAGTAGGAGTGAACTGGGTGTTTCCCAGTAGAAGTTGGCTGCCACGGCTTTCCAGCGCAGTCTCTGTGGCGGGCATTCAAAGCCCTTGTTTTCACTGGCCAAACCCGGAGGAGAGCCATCTCTGCCGTGGCAAAGGAGACAGAGGCGGCATCGCTATGGATATGGAGGAAACGGGAAGACCTTTGGACACGTTCACAACAGAGCCATTTCAGAGCTAAAGTGACACGGGAGAGAAGCGAGACGCTAACCAGTTCCAGTCTAGCGCTTGATCACCCCAGTCGGCGCACCTCTGGAGGACGTTGTGGGCAGCGTCGAAACGTCCAGTGAAGGGGGTCCCACCTGATGATGGAACTGGTTGCAGTGCCAATCACTGTATTTTTACAACAAAACATGCAAGCGTCTACATGAAACAATAACATTTTCGCAAAGATGTGAATTGCCATTGGTATATAGACTAATTAGTTTACAACTTGAAAAAAAAAAAGAGTTATATAGTTTCATATTATATTGTAAAGAAATAGTTCAACTCAACAACAGGTTCGGCAATTGACGGATTAATATAGGTGTATAGAATCATTACACTATATAGAAAAAACGAGCGTTTAATGTGAACAGAATTACTCATATTATTATTAAGAAATAATTAAACACAACAAAAAAGTAAGATATGAATGTTTATGGGGGTTTTGGTTATAGGAACACATTTGTATTTTGCATTATTATTTTTATAGGTGTATCTAACTACTGTATCACTTACGTCAAGTGTTTCTACTGTGGTGAAATAGTCCATCCCCAGTTTCACAATCTGTGTACTGTTATCTGCCGTCTTCATCCTCTTTATCGTGTATGTGACACGTGTGAAAAAGTTTCTTCTCAAATAAAACTAATTCAGCACTTATTAAGTAAAACAATATCGAAGATTTTTTTTTTAAAGATTGTATCATTAACTACTGTTGTTGTTTTTTTGTTGTTGTTGTTAGCTGATTATAAAAACACAATATTCATCGATTCGAACAATGTTAACTGGAATATTTCAACAAATACAAAATTATAAAGTAAAAAAAAAGCATAATCCTTGCAGTGTGCAGTTGTCCAAAATAATGCGCACGGTGTTGCAGTGCCGGTAACGTGGATAACGTAGTCGCTGCAGTATAGGCCCTACTTAATTTATGGCCTTAAGATCACAATTATATGTTATCGTCCAGATCACTACTGTATAACCACTTAGTCACTTCAGTGAATTACTTTTTTCTTCAAGTTGTCTTCAATAAATATTCCTTATCCGCACGTGTTGTGATAAAAAGCTACTTTTATCCGCAAAATAACCATAAACGCTGTTCACTTCAATGTACTCAAGTCAATTTAAACGCTAGGTGTATTTGACGAAATGGTTTAAGTGTTGACTTTTGTTGACAAATACGTTAAAATAATCTGATTGTTTGATAGTTCTTTAGTAAGATTTCCGATATTGGAAATACCCCCTCGGTGCAACGCGACATTTGGCAAGCTTGTTTAATTTGTCAATGGCACGATACAAATAAAATAGTGTGGAATTTTACCTACTATACACCACTTTAGGGGAGGTTAATTTATTTTCAAGAGATTCATTAAAATGAGCATGAATATAAAATGCTTAATTAACAGCATATCAAATGTAAACAAGTTTTTTTGACTTTAAAGGGACAAACGACACTCTTAAGTTTATTTTATCAAGCATTAAAACTCGCGTCTCAATTTATTAAGCCATTCATATAGACTTTAAACCTGCTTGCATATAATTAAAAACAATTTTGAGTTTTCAACTTTTTTTCCCGATTTTACCGTAGATTTAAATGTAAACTTTATTAATACAAAAGACCAAATGGTCTATCATGCAATCTATGTATACAATGTATATCATCTTTATTTCCTCCAACTGAATGAAAATTACAAATGTTTACATAATTGAATATTAAACACAATAAATAAAAGGAAACATTAAAGCATAAATCAAAATTACACCTATAAGTGGTACTTTTAGTAATTGATAAGAAAAAAATAAACATACTACTCAAAATTACTATAGTAGCCTAAATATATATACACACTTTCCTGCTGTTTCACATAATATAGTTCGTTTTAACAGTCAGTGGCTTGCTGGCATCACTTTTACCAGTATATGCAATGTATTCATTATTGTCCATCTGATGAATACACGTTTATTATTTTATAATCAAATATATAGATAGTTTATTAATATAAAAAGCATTAGGCCTATCAGTATACATCTACTAACTTAAATAACGAAATGATATCAATAATTACAAGCAAAGTTTTACGCAAGCGTAAAATAGCTGCCGAGAGGAAATAGCATATATCTGGGTAGGGACTGGAAACGAAATTTAACATGATAACATAATAAATCACGGGTGTTGAAACAATATTGAAAAAGATCATGTTGACGTTTACACGCCACGTCCGTTTTTTTACTTACCAGACACATTCTTCCCGAGTTTTATTATCAGTTGTTCCTACCAAACATTATGAATCAAGGTGGGCGACCTCGCTTCTCTCTGTTCAAATACCTTGATTTGCCTTACATACTGATTACAATCCAACTTTGGAGCACGACGTGCTAGAAGTACACATCAGCACAGAAATACAGGTGTTCACATGTAAGGGATGCGTGTGCGTTAGCGTGTGCATTACAACAGAGACAAACGTCTCACTGCTACCATTTGTAATTATAAGATTGCGTTATCAAAGTGAAAAACTCAAACAACCTGTTCATTGCTACCTTACCATTAAAATGTGCAATTATGAAAAACATATAGGCAGCGAATAAACCCATCGACTAGTGTATAACACGGCGGTATTTACGAAATACCGCATTATAAATGGGTATTATTCCATAAAAAGGTATTATTCCATTAAAATATAGATTTGCACTTATTCCATTCCAATACTTGCGGTTTCATTCAGTTTCACTTACGGTTTCATTATGCTCCGTAAAAAATCCCGGACGTGAAGATCCCGGAAATATTGCCGCATTCTACACTTTAGTAGACTGCTCTACGAAAACGTCATTTGAGGCAATACAACGGCAAGCTTTGAACATTGAACAATATATGTTTATATCATTCAAGTTTTTTAGACGGGTTCCATAGGAATTGATGTTGTAATGCATGCTTATTGTCGGCTACATGATTCACAGTCTGTTAACCATAGATATATTCTAAACCCATATAAGAGTATATGAATAATAATAGATGTACCAATGCATTATAACTACTCAAAACTATTTAAACTCATGCAACATTACATGGAAATATACAATTCGTTTTTATAATTTATTTGCCTTAATCATGACACATCAAATTAAGATCTTGCCGAAACGAAATGTAAGAAATTGGATGTGTAGATTAACGCAGAAACAAAACATCATTTATGTTCACAAAATAAAATAAATAAATAGATAAATAAATAAGAAAGTAAACAAAATGTTGAATTTATAGAATAACATATACTTCCTAATCTCATTCAAATTAATCAAAAGTGACTTTTAAAATTATTATGAAATCTTATTCTGTCCTAATTCAAACAGAACGTACTATTTCTCTTCAAGAATGCTTTGTGTGTATAGTTTGAAATATTTCTTATCGTTTAAATATTTTCTTTTTTTCATTAATTCTATAATTTTTTTGAATATTCGGGCTTTTCCAATAATAAGCTTTAATATATTGTACCCTAAGATCAGAATAAAGGGGGCATTCGAGTAAACAGATCTTCTAGAGTGTTACATAATTGGCATTTTCTTTGATTTAGTGGAGTATTATTTGGTTTATCCCAACGGCCTGTCTCGATTTCTAACCTGCGAGATGACACTCTTAATCTTGTTAATGCAAAACGAAACTTGTTTATTGTAATTTTGTCTAAATACCTTTTAAAGACAAACTCGGAGAAAAGTTTATAGCTTCTAGCTCTAGTAGAGTGTTCAATTTGTTCGGGAGGGCTGGCGCGGTGCAGTCGGTAGCGCGGCGGATTTGTAACCGGAGGCCCCGGGTTCAATCCTCCGTGGTGCCACTGAGTTTCGTCGGTGTGTTCTTGGGCAAGACACTTTCCCTAAGCCTCGTCCGTCGGATGGGGACGTAAACCGGGTGGTCCCGTGTATCGGTCTATCCTCCGAGCACGTTAAAGAACCATAGGATTATATTCGATAATAAGAGTAGGGCACGGTTCCCGGATTCCTATGTATCCTTCCCCTCTCTCTGGGGCGGCTCTAAATAACCTATACTGTGTTGATGAGCCGTTAAACAACATTCAATTCAATTCAATTTGTTCGGACCAGTTGTGTGTAAAACAATATTTTAACCTTTCCTTGAATAAACTTATAAACACATTTACATTTTCTACACCTTGGTTTAACCACACTTGATAGAAACCCAAATTTTCTAACATGTTTTTTATATTTGTTTCCCATGATGATGTATTTGGATTGTTTTGCATATCAGCTAACATCATGCTGTCCGTAAGTTTTACATATTTAGAATGACTCCATATCAGAATCTTAAACCAATATTTTATCATTGAAACAAATCTGCGTTGTCTCATAGATTTAAATGTATTATTGGTGAAATCTAATAAACAGTTAGTAATATGCACAAACAATTTACTTTATATTGTTCTTATAATCAATATTTGGTTATAATGATTGAACAAATGCAATTCATGTAGAAAAATTAACAGCACGCCGCGATTACAAATATCAAGATTGCCGTGTGTCCCTTTAAAGCATATTTCGAAAATATAGAATGAATGAAAATAAGCTATATTTAAATTGATAACTCAGTGAATATATAATTTATATAATATGATTTATGTAAGCAAGTGTTATATATACGCCTTCTCACTTCATCAGTTCAGTTAAGATAAACTGCATATTACCTACACTGTTGCGATGCTTTGTGAAATTGTATGTTGTATCCTCACGGGCTTTTAAGCCTATTGAAACTGGAAATAAATATATCTATCTATCTATCTATAATAAGGTTTTTAGACTATGCGACAAACGATTCACGTTGACCATTGTTTTCGCAACTACCTTATATCGCTTATTTTCCAAATTATTATGCAGCCTTATATCACCCCTATAATCACATCCATCAAACACCAGTATCGCACCTCAATTTCAGCTAAAGCTCATTGGCTGATACTAAGGGCTCGGAATGGTACCGGTAAATGGTGGATAAACCTCCTCGACAGCTCAGTGGTGATAGCGCTGGTACGGTAAACCAGAGACCCTGGGTTCGAGACCAGGTTGAGGAACGATTGTTTCACCACCTGTTATATGTGGGGGCTCGTCCGGGAGCATCCTGAGAAACACCAGCAGTGGCTCGCTTGTATAAGTAGAAATTTAGGGACGAATTTCAGTCTGGTGGGGGTGCATGTAACCGGGTACAGGTAAATGATGAACAATCGATTCCTAACCGTATGTCCTCGATAGTTCAGTGGTTAGAGCCCTGGTACGGTAAACCAGAGACCCCGGGTTTGAGTGCCGGTTTAGGCACGATGTTTTCACCACCTGTTATATATCAATATGTTATATACAAATATTAACTTGTGCTAATATACAAATATTCATGAACATTTATAACATCTTCTGGTCAATGCACATGCATATTCTAAGTCTTTCATTGTGATTTCATAATTGTTGTCTTTGCTTATATGTACCAACTGCACTGTTACCATGTATTACTCTGTATTTGTATCCGCATGGGCTTTATAGCCTAGTGGAATTTTGAAATAAAAATATCTATCTATCTTACCTAAGTATCATCCGTTTCCGAAATCAGTAGTTTTAGGTTGACTACGTGTCCGAGTGGGCTAAGGCGTCTGCTACTGAGCGAGGCGATGTGTCGAGGCTGGTGTCTAGGGCTGCGGGTTCGCATCCGTTGGTAAGTGGTTGGTACAACATTTTCTGTATCTAGATACATACATGCGATTTCCTTCGTTTTAGTGCATTCCCTTTCAAGATTAATATTTTCAGTTTTAAGTTGGACAATTATATTCAGGACTATTTAATTTATTTTATTTGATATTGCGATATTCCATTAACATGCCTACATGTTCCCAAATTCTGTATATAGAAGTTACAAGAAATAAATGATAATAATAAAAAAAAAATCTAAAAAAAAATCTAGCAGTTTGTCAATTTGTGAAAGTTATAGAAAGGGGAAACAAGTTTAAAGTTTTAAAGTCCAAATGGTTTTATTTAAAACCAAGTTGTTCATCTTGATCTATTGATGTAGAAATATATCTGGACTGTGGTTTTTTATACACGGATTAAAATCACTCACGTGTATACCTTAAGTAATTGTCGTTGAATAGTTGTGTGATGACAAGTATTTTGTTTTGACCAATAGTTTGTAAAATATTTAGTTTTTGTTTAAATTGCTACATCTTTAGTGAGATACCCTCCTTTTATATGAACATGAAATGTACTAATAAATCAAAGTTCACTTAAAGACACAAATTTCATACGAAATAGGTAGGAAATAATATTGAAAGAATTCGATCCATTTATTGCAGATGAGAATATTACTGACATATTTTTAGGTGGGTACTTAGGAATTAATTGCGATTAGTATAGTTACATCTTTCATCAAAAAAGTGAAACACTGAGTGATTGGTGAACAGTCAAGGAACTTTTGAAAAACCATCATCTTAAATGTTGATGATGTTTCATCACCGCGAACTCGATACCATGTTACAAGTCCGATCTATTTCACGTACCTATCTTTATCGCCGTTGGAATGTTGGTTTATCGATAGTAGCCTGCCAGTAGCTTTATAAACGAGAACCTGTCTACACACGGGTTGATTTTCGAGACAAATGGAAGAAATCGGTGCAGAAGGTTAACACATGTGTTACTGCATATCATCCAACTTTTATCGAATTCTGTTTTATGAATGTTATAACATTTTCTAAAAAAATGTAGACGAAGAATTTAGCTTTGACTTGAATATGTCATAGTATGCGTTTCGTGACAGGAATGAAGCGTTTCACTTTGATCAAGTTGACGTGTTTTTTTTCGTTTTTCAATCCCTGACTGTTGACGTTTTTTTTTTCGTTTTTCAATCCCTGACTGGTGAAGGAACAAAGTTGGCAATAAGGATAGGCATGGTCGGAAGCGAGTGATAGTGGTGAATTATGGGAAGTGAATGAGGTCACAACCATAGGCTTTGATGCCTGTGCTGCCACTATAAGTATTATAGCTTTCATGATAAATATTAATTATCATAATAATAAATTAACTAAATGTCAAAAGGTTTTGTGAACTCTTTGTGACCCGTACATTTGGGTAAGACCCCGACGACGACCCGCGATTACAATTAAAATATGACGTACTGATAGATGCATACAGCCGGTAGACTGTAAAGCCATTAAACTTATCAACTGTCCACCTTCAAAAGGTTTTTAATTGTCCAGACGTACACTACGTTTACAGAGTGAGATTGATGGCGTACTTACACTGCGAGATCGCGATGACCCCAGCAGGATTCCGTATGTAGCTGTGCCTAATAATGAATATCCGTGTACGCAGTTTCTGTGATACCTTTAACATAATATTATAATTAATGTAATTTACAACTTTCCATGTTAAAAACTTTCCATGCTTATGTTCCATCGGCATATAGTATAGGTTTTCGGGGTTGGGTGGGGGAGGTAGAGGAGGGGGTCAATGTTCCCTTTTTCATGAAAATATGACCCAATGTTCCCTTGTCCCCGGAAATATTTTGCTTTGTTCCCCAAAATTATTTTTAAAATGTTCCGTTTACCCTAAAAGTATTTCTAATGTTCCATTGTGCTCCAAAAATATTTGCAAATGTTCCCCAAAATTCATTCTGATGAATTAGCAAACAATTTGGCTTACACTAATTACAATTCCATCTTAGACAACAATCATCGCGATTTGTTTGAAATGTTAACTTTTTGTGAAAGTGTTTTTTTAATATTTAAACTAGATGTTAGAATTGTATTTCCTGTAAACTCATGTTCCCTAAAATATGTCAATGTTCCCTTGTTTTCTGAAAATAACAGACAATGTTCCCTTGTTTCTGGCTATGTTCCCATGTTACCCAAAACCCCTGGGAACATCTCAGTATTACCCATGTAATACGTCGGTACGTACGTCGGTACGAAGATGCACATTGTTATTAAATATATTTCTCCGACACCAGAACCCGTACGGGCGTACGGGTGGACGGACGGACGGGACGGACAGTCGGACAAGAGTAACACTGTATGTACGCTCCACGTTTGTGGCAGAGCATAAACAAACACCGTAAAGTGTACCATAAAACTCCGGGGTTATAAGAACCCTGTAAAACATCCGAGCAACGGAAAAATAATATCAATTAAAAACGACTGTATGTGTAACACAATGGCGTTCAAGACATACACGTGATGGGGAACTTTAGTAAACAGTATCAGTAATTACCTGGAAGAGCAGGGATCACGTGTATGTGACGTAGTAGTTTACCCATACTATTCGCCCACTGATGTAAGGAAGCGACAGTCTTTACCTAGCTTCCATCCCTGCTAGACGTAAATAAATAGCTGAAAACCACTATACGATCGTTATGATTATTTGAGTCAAACGGCTAGCTCCGTGCTGGACAATGTAGCTGTCGTGCTACATACAGGGTTTATTGGCGCCGTATTAACCAGGATATTTTACGAACATGTGTTGTGTGGGACACTGTGAAATGTAGTTATTTTCGGACAATTTAACTTTGGTGTTGCCGTCATCGTCATTGAGCCGCCTTGGCAAGTTGCAGTGGTGTAGCAGTCGTCAAAACCATCATGCATCTCCTACTAGTAAACATTTTGGCAGTTATATTTTTATGGGGAAACCACATGAGTATAAGTGGTAAAGAAAATGTTGTGGTTAGGGACAATGTTGTTTATTACAAAACAAATGAAGTGTCCACGACTAGAGCAAAATGGTTGGCTACTCTTGTCATTGATTTTAAGGAAATTGATAATTTCTTCTCAATAATTAAAAGGGACATTAAACAGACCCGTACCATGCTACAGGAAGCAATTGCGACATATCTATATAAGCCTGCATACGCACCGTTTAAAAACGCATTACAAGGTTTATTAGCAGAAGTTGAATATTTAGATCAAATAAGGAGTGACATTAAAAAGGGAATTAAACAGTTACGGAAAATTGCGAAACCGCGGTAAACGTTCACTTTTACCATTTGTTGGTGATGCATTATCATGGTTATTTGGCACAGTCTCAGAAAATGACTTAGATGGAATTAAGTCACAGCTTCACCAGTTAAGTGAAAATCAAGAAACAATTATACATGTAGCTGAGAAGAGTTTATCTCTTATCAATGAATCTAGGGAATTAATTCGTGAAAATCGACATTCGATCAATGATATTGTTGCTACTCTTACTACATTGGACTCCGAGCTACAATCACTTACACAAGAACTTGCGAGATCAATTTTTGAAAATAGACGTTTCTTGGAGATCACTACAAAAATTGATTTGCTTATTGGGGAAATAAGAATTTTACTTAGGGATGTACGTTTTTATTTAAATACACTTGGATCACAACTAGATTACCTGTCGCTGGGGAAAATTTCTACTCGCATAATTAATCCATCTAAACTGCAAACATTGTTGTTGAATATTGAAGAACACTCTCCGAAGATAATGACTCTAATTAGCGATCCTAGGAAAGATATTTGGGCATTTTATCGTTATTTAACGAGCTCAACTGTCTTTATGGAAGGCAAAATAATGATCATAATATCAATCCCAATGATAAGAATAGATGAGTCCTACGAAGTTTTCAGAGCTGTTGCCGTGCCAATTATCTATCAAAGACCATTACTCCCGAATCACAAGGATGAAAATACCGATTTCTTAGCTACGTACAAATTGGAGGCCAGTGGGTTTCTAATTGATAAGGCCAGACAAAAATATGTGTTACTTTCCGATCAAGAAGTACAGACTTGCAGTCAAAACAATGTCAAGTATTGTACCGTGCAAAATCCGTTATATTCTGTCACGCTGGGACGTACGTGTCTAATCAATTTATTCACAACATCTGTTTCCAACGAATATTGTTCCGTTATGGTATCGATTACAACTTTACCTTTTGCTTATCGACTCAGCGATAATAATTGGGTGATTATCTCAAGGGAAAATCTGAAATTTGCTTTAGTGTGCGACTCGAGGCATACTGAAGTCGAACTTCAATCTCCTATAGACTTCTTACAGGTAAATTCAGGTTGTACTGCGTCTATTAAATATTTTACGTTATCGACACCATATGTCGCGGGAATGAGTGCCTTACAGCACATTCCAAGCTTTGATTTGCGAAGCACGAATTTCTCACAAGTCAAGGTTTGGCAAAAGTTCAATGACACATTTGCAAATTATTCCGAGATTCCAATGCCTGCAACTTTGCCCGCAATTAATGACGTGCCGATTGATAAATTCATTGAAGAATTAAAATCAACAAAGAAAGTAGTTGGTAGCGAATGGGGGTCTTTCCGTAGCTCGTGGTATTACATTAGCCTTGGACTTGCTCTAGTGGTGGTTATAATTGTCATATTCGTCTGTTGTAAAAACAGATGTAACGTTTTAGTTAACTGCCTGCCAATTTGTTTACGTCGGGGGATAACGGGGGAGCACAAGGAAACGGTTCGAAATGAAATCGAGCTCCAAGATAAGGAGGATGATGGGAACCTACCGTCAGCCGCTTCTGCACCGCCCGTGTTGGATGATGCAGCGACCTTGAGGACGCTCAGGGATCGACTGTATCCATGCCTTTTTGCGGACGATCGTCGAAATGAAATGAACAAGACACGTGCATGTAAAAACGTGCATGAAAATGATCGTGTGGTTCTGAACACTGAAAATTTATAATCCGTGCTATAATGTATATATATACATGTACCTCATATGTACTCACCTGGATCCTTCATCGTTGTTTTCATGTTTGACAATATATATAACCCATCGAAGAACATTTTCATTCTCCAGCATTTCCAGCTTACCTGTATACATCGAATTATAATTGGACAATTAGTGTGATATAAACGAAGGCTACCGGGTAGTCTTATCCACACTCCAGGTTTATGAACTGGTCATTAGTGACTTGATGACAGGTTAATCACCGGGGATGGAACACCGAATTCTGGTACCTTCTTGTCATTCTGCTTCAAATCAGAGACTTACACACATCGCTTTATTAAGGAAAAAAAAAAATTATACAAGAAACAACCATGGCAAGTTGGAATAGAAACTTTTCAGAAACATTCAAGGCCACGTTGACTGTGTTGCGCCAGGCCGCGCCCGAAATGGACGAGGGGCGTCGAACAGACCTAGCTGTGCGGGTGGCACTAGACGCCACAGAGAGAATTGTTGGGCAAGCGGGGGGACGCCAAGAGGAGGTGCAGACAGGGCCTCAACCGAGATCCCTGGCGGCCTTCATGAATTTAATGAGGGACGCCCGCGAGCGGGAGGAAAGCCCGAGACGACCAGCCATACCCGTTCCAGGGACGAGTAGGGGGCCGGTGGTGGAGATGGACCTAGAGGGACCACCGGGCATTGGTCGGGGCCGGGGACGGGGCCGAGGCAGGGGAATGTTGGGAGCGTGTCCACAACAGTCGCAACCAAACTCGGACTGAGAACATTGAAATTGTTTTAAATGGATTACCAAAAATGGATTACCAAAAATGGACTACCAAAATATTTAATTAATGGCTTATGACAGCAGTGTTTTGAACAGTACATCGGAATTGTTTGGTCATTACATTGAAATTGTGTTGTTATTACAGTAACTTGTTTTTATCATGTATTAAATTGCTGTAGTCTACGTCAGCGCATTGTGTTACGTCCATTTGTCAAAATTTTCTGTGTGAAAATTTCATTAGTAGGGGGCGCATGTAACACAATGGCGTTCAAGACATACACGTGATGGGGAACTTTAGTAAACAGTATCAGTAATTACCTGGAAGAGCAGGGATCACGTGTATGTGACGTAGTAGTTTACCCATACTATTCGCCCACTGATGTAAGGAAGCGACAGTCTTTACCTAGCTTCCATCCCTGCTAGACGTAAATAAATAGCTGAAAACCACTATACGATCGTTATGATTATTTGAGTCAAACGGCTAGCTCCGTGCTGGACAATGTAGCTGTCGTGCTACATATGGCACCCACGTGAATGAACATTCCAGACAATATACATAGCTGCGTAGGAGCTTATGTACCACCACACACAAGAAAGATAACACTACGATCAAATTGAGTAATATGCATTATAAGATTACGTCCCTTGGAAGAAAAGACGCGTTAACAAAGTTCGGAAAGGAGTAACAAAAGTTGAGCAACAAAGTCTTTCATTGTGTGATATCACAACAGTAAGATATCAATACACAACTTCCATTAAAACACGCGAAGACAACGCTGATTGTAAACAGTTAATTAATGTCACAAATCTGAAGAAATAAAAGTCCGTTAATCTCTTAATACCGTTAAAATAAATACAGTCATGATTAAATGGAAATTCAATTAACCTTAAAGTCCATCTGCGACCCGCCATCGACAGGTACATTTTACAACATATATATGTGTGTACCGTTTCTAAACCTACTGACAACGATGTGCATAACTTACATATTTTGACTCCAAACTCTATAGACACAATATAAACGGCTTTAACCAGCCAGGTCAAACCCCAAAACTGGAACGTCGAATGAAGTTACCAACTCATAATTCATTTAACGCATATTCAGTCACGGGTATTTTAAAGGGACACATGCCAACCTTGAAATGGTTAACAATCACTGAAATAAGCGTCTCGATTTTTTTAACAGATGCAAGTCATGTAGAAAAACTAAAGGGACGCCATGAGTTTTTCAAATATCGAGATTGCCTTGTGTCCGTTTAAGAAACCATGAAAAAAACATGTACTCTTTAACTGGCACATATACCTTATGATATGACCTGAACACCTGAATAGATTTTTAATAAACGGTTTTGTAGTGTAATTTTGCTGTTATTTGGTGGGTTAGTGGGTTTAAGGAATGCAGTTTACTCTTGTTCTGAAATTGAATAATATTTGTTACAGGATAAACCGTTTAAAGGATGCTTTTCTTTTAACAATTACTGGATTGAGAAGTGAAATTGAATTGAACGTTTTTAACGGCTCAACAACACATTAAAGGTTAGTAAGAGCCGTCCCAGAGAGAGGGGAAGGATACATAAGAATCCGGGAGCCGGCCCTTCTCTTATTACGAATAAATTCCTATGGTTCTATAACGTGCTCAGAGGATAGACTGATAAACGGGGCCGTCCGATATAAATCCCCATCAAACGGACGAGCCGAGGGGAAAGTGTCTTGCCTACAAACTCAGTGGCGCCAGTGAGGTTTGAACCCGTACGTGTCTTTGGATTTAAAGTCCACCGTGCTAACCACTTGGCCACGCCAGCCCCTATTTATGAAAAAACAACAACTATATGTGTATAACTAGTAATTCCTGATTGAGAATGTCAGTGTCAACGTCCGATAGTAGCACTTCATACCAATAACATTTTGTTTATTTAAAAAGTGTGAAGTCACGTTAGTTTTGAGATATAATGGAGACAAAAACCTCAATAATGTTAAATTGTCTTAAAATAAAACTACCTCCTTTGAATGTTTATGTTGATAGGTGGCTATTCTGTGCTATACATTGTGTGTAAGAAATCCAGGGATTCACATGTCTCGCCTAACGGGGACAGGACTTAAAAATAAAAAGGTCAATGATGCTTAAATGAAAGTTTGTAAACATTTTAATAACTAACAAGAGGTCAATGACCTTGAAGCTCTACTGATAGGTTTTGATAGCTAGATCAGCATTCCTGTTAAGTTTCATTTAAAATCTGTAAAGTAGTTTCATCAACTAGACATCAAGTGCAACATTCCTGTAAAGTGTCATGAAAATCCGTCACGTAGTTTCAGAAGAGTAGTCGCTACCAGTTTTTACTATATAACTCGGTGCAAACAAAGATGACCGCTGGCAGCCATGTTTAACATCGAATCAAAAGACTTTCGACAAGGTCTAACATCATGGCATGCTGATCATTTTAGAAAAGTCCCATATCAATATCACTTATAGTTTTCAAGAAGTAGTCGCTACAAACTTGTTTTTTTAGAAATCTATTATTAGCCGTGGCGGCCATCTTGAATTTTCGGCCAACCTTAACTTTTACTAGCATCAATTAGACATGAAGAGCAACATTCCTAAGTTTCATGAAATCCGTCAAGTAGTTTCAGAGGAGTAGTCGCTACAAGTTTTTACTATATAACTATATATGTTAACAAAGATGGCCGCTGGCAGCTATGTTTAATTTCGAATCAAGATAATATTAGACAAGGACCAATATCATGTCATGCTGATCATTTTAGAAAAAGTCCCATATCAATATCACTTATAGTTTTCAAGAAGTAGTCGCTACAATCTTGTTTTTTAAAAATCTAATTTTAGTTTCGGCGGCCATCTTGAATTTCACGTCAACATGAATCTTTGCTAGGATCAACTAGACATCATGGGCAACATTTCTGTAAAGTTTCATGAAAATCCATCCAGTAGTTTCAGAGGAGTAGTCGCTACAAAAAAAAGTTTACGGACGGACAGAAACCGCACCACGGCATAAGCTCTGCTGATCTGTGATCAGTAGAGCTAAAAACAATGAAGTTTGCAGATTTCTGAGATGACATTTAAGTGCATTTGTTTAAAAACAAAATGCCATTCTATTAAAAAAAATCATCAGCTCCAAAAAGTAGGTCAAGGTCATAGATGAAATCCATGCGTCCAACAAGATGCTCTACCCAAGACACAACTATGTCAAAATAGAATATTTTGTCTTCCAAAGATTAAGCTATAAATTATGTTTAAAACATCTAGTGCATAATTATTGTTCATGAGAAAGTGATGTAAATGTAACAATTAAAGTTATCTGCCTTTGCTAGGATGGTGAAGGTCACATCCACATTTGGTTTTTGACACGTTGTGATGTGCTATCCAAGACACAACTACAAGCAAAGTTTGAAAGGTCTAATGCATACAGTTTGTGAGAAACGCAAATGTTGAAGGTAAAAATTATTAAGTTATCTGTCCCTTGATTGGAGGGTCAAGGTCACATCTACATTTTGCTTTGTCACGTTGCAATGTACCACTCACGATACAACTATAAGCAAAGTTTTAAAGGTCTTAGTGCATACAGTTTGTGAAAAAGTGACCTAAACGCCAAACTTGAAGGTAAAATTTATAAGATTATCTGCCCTTTGCTTGGAGACTCAAGGTCACATCCACATCTGCTTTGTCACGTTGCAATTTACCACCCTAGATACAATTTAAACAAAGTTTGAAAGGTGTAGTGCAGACAGTTTGCGCGAAATTGACCTCAACGCAAAAGTTGAAGGTAACATTATTAAGTTATCTGCCCTTTGCTTGGAGGGTCAAGGTCATTTCCACATTTGCTTTGTCACGTTGCGATGTAACATCCATTTATAAGCAAAGTTTGAAAGGTCTAGTTATACAGTTTGTGAGAAAATGACCAAAACGTAAAACGTGAATGTTGGCGCCTTCGCCGCCGCCGGAAAAGCAACACCTGTCTCTTTTTTTCTTTGAAAAGGCGAGACAAAAACGTGTTAAGGGTGCCCTCTGGTGAATATCAGAACAGATAGAATTTTTTATTTCCCTGTTTTTTATGAAGACTAACATATTACTAGTTAGTTTCTGGAAAAATAATGATGGGTCGGTGATTTAACTTTTTCGAAAAATTAATCTTTAGTAATACACTCTCACAGTGCGGTTTTAAATTCTGAATCAGCTGCAAATTGTGTATGGCAACTTACATGTGTGTAGTGTGGTTTGCAGAACAGGTATCGATTTTCCGTCTTTTTTAATGTAATAGATCATACTTTAGGACGAAAAATTAAGGGTTGGGGTATTTTTATCACCATCTGAAAAATTAGTACATCCCTTGTCATTACCCCACCCAGTTTACTATAAATTGCATTTTTAAATTTGTGATCCATAAATTTTTCATGATAAAGGAACAGATAACTTTTTGAGATATTTTGTCTACAATATATACAAGACCTGAGTATCAGAATGAAAAAATAAAAATTGGGGGTCGGTGTGCATATAAGAAAGATATTCAATAAAAACTGAGAAAAAAATGTGCTTTTTTAGATTTCGACGAGCTCTGACATATAACGGCATAGGTCTGTAACAAATAATAGGAAAATACTTTTTATTCCTGTCTATGTATATGCTAACACATGTCTTTGTAATAAAGTTTAAATTAAGTGAATATCTTAAATGGTTTTTGAGAAATACCATCTTTTGTACCCCTACCCCCCATTTTGGCTTATGTTAAAAATTGTCAATTTTGGGCACAACATGTGAGGTCAAAAAAAAAATCTAATTTTTTTTTATTTTTTTTGCACTAAAATATCCCTATTGGGCATAAGTTTGTTACTGTATAATTATTTTTTCCAGTTTTATTATAATTTTTGAAATATAACAAATGTAAATTTCCGGAAGTGCAAAAATCCAAAACCTCAGCAGAGGGCACCCTTAAATTTAAGTAAGTTAACTTAGATTTTGAGAGAATATGACTTTAGGGTACTACACTATTTTGAAATAAATTGCGAATAAAACCTTTATCGGGTGTAACTTGATTGTAGTTTTTAACATCATAGATGTTTTACTTTCTAAACAAGTATAAATGAAATAAAGCACGATTGTGGCGTGTTCCTTTAAAACGAATCAGTTCGAGTGAACAAACTGACACATCACATTTCGTCACTTTAATTTTATGACGATGCAGTCCAAGTGTGAATAAATTATAAATTGTACTTTAATGTGATATGGTACACCTACATTTTTTTGGCATTCAGTCTGATTATTAACATTATGTTAATACATGGGCCGTAAATGTCGCTAATAACTATTACAGTTCCCGTCGTCTACCAACTTGAAAGCAGAATTATGTAAATAATTACCCCTTGTGAAGTGAATATTGTATTAGATCAATGCCTTTAATGACAAACTGCATGATAAGTAAGGTTTGTAATACGCTATGTAATACAGATATGCATTCCTACTGAAGCACAGTAACCCAATGTTGGCAGTTTATGTAAATAGATTGAGTGGAATAAAATTAGTGTCTACGCGTGTCATTTGAGACATAATTAAAAAGTAAAAAAACTAAACAAAAAAACACAAATAATAATAATGACCCCGATAATGGGGGTGGAAGTGGGTGTGTGGGTAGGGGGTGGGGGTGGGTAGTAGGCGAGGGGTGGGGTGGATCGAGCGTACAGTGCTTACATTATCCCTGGTGCGAAACCTTGCTTACATTCTCCCTGGTGCGAAACCTTACTAGGATTAGCACATCTTACTGTGCAAAATGATTGTCACCGTAAATAAGGGATCAGTTCGAAAATGTCATTATTTGTCAATTTTAGGTCAGACCATAGACCTTAACAAAACGCCGGATATGTATAAGGTTAATCTTCATACGGAAATGGGGATATAAATAACGTCTGTCAATATTTGTTTAAATTGAAATCGTAAGTCAATATTGTATGGTGTGTCTTATCGGACAAAATCTCATGATGATACCTTTAACATATTTATGCTATCAGTAAGCTGGATTACACAAGCGTCCGCAGTTCTAAGTGTACATTTATTACTTCTTTTAATTTTTAAAGAAACTAACCCGTCAAATAACAACTACATTACACTACAAACCAGTTTATCAAAACTCTATCAAGGTGTTTATGTCACATAATAATGCATATATGCCGATTAAAAGTATTGGTTTATTCATATTTTTTTTTAAAATACCCTTGAATGAATACGCGTAAAATGAATTATGAGTTGGTAACTCCAAATTCGACGCTCCAGTTTTGGGTTTTGGTATGGCTGGTTAAAGCCGTTTGTATTGTGTATTGTAGTTTGGAATCTCAAATTATGTAAGTTATATATATATATATACCTCGTCGTCAGTAGGTTTAGAAATGGTCTACATTATGTTGTATAATTTGGTTTTTGTTGACGGGATAGCTACTTTAAAATACAACAGATTTTACAATAGCTTCTTTATTTTAGATTAATTGTGTGCGCGTTGCTTTTGTATATGCCGTTTCACGGCTACAAAATGTAAGGATAGATTAATGAAATTAAATGGTAATGAACGTCCCGTTACGACATTATATAATATTTAGACAGTAATCTCACAGGGAGATGAGGACAGTAATCTCACAGGGAGATGAGATAAAGTAGATTTCCACAAGGCATGAAACCGCCATGGTTCGAACCCACTCGGAGTGGAGGTCTTCCGCTCTAAAGCGCAAGACCTTGTCAACTGACGAGGCCGCCTTGAGATATTAAAGGACAAGCGGATTCATCTAGCATGAATGAATGAATTGGCACACAAAAAAATGCCGCCAGTGAACATTCCAGGTTCACTCACCATTTATATCTCGATAACAATATGCAAAATGCAATATGCAAAATGGGCCTAGAACATTGTCTTTCTGCAAATTCTCTTGTATACACTCCATTTTTCTCTGGAGCCATGATCA
Source organism: Cyrtodaria siliqua (assembly GCA_037043455.1). Lineage (NCBI taxonomy): Eukaryota > Metazoa > Mollusca > Bivalvia > Adapedonta > Hiatellidae > Cyrtodaria > Cyrtodaria siliqua. The sequence goes on along the minus strand of JAWPHD010016928.1, from coordinate 27,993 downwards.
TTGTTTTCTGCCACCACTCAAGTAGCACCGGAAACAATACAGGGATCACGATGAAGACCTTTAATGAATATGACAAAAATGACAAAATGAACATGAATTCTGGGGGATTTTACCACGCATGCCTGGATAAGCAGAGGTCCTATTCTTACCCGGGAACTACTAGTATAAAACAGAACAAAAACACACTTAAAGTGATAACTTGTATTTATTAATCAAAAATAAGAAACATAACAGCAACACTAATTTGAGTAGTATATACAATGTAACGTTATGTCCCTTGGAAGACAACTGACAACATGGTTGTTTGTAATAAAGATACATTTAAGAGTCCAACAACTCACAATTTCAAACTTGAGAAACTGAAAAGTAACTAATACAGCTGTATAATAATTAATATTTAAGGCTTTAAGTCTGTAATTATTAATTTTAAACTAATGTTATCGTTGTAATGCTTTATTAATATATACTGAAACGCAAAAGAAACGCAACTCGGGAATTTCCGCAAAATAAATTAAATAACAATATGCGGCTGTTAATCGAATGGTACATGGCTACGTAAGACCATTCCTTTCGGAAAATACTAAAACAACAAATAATACAGCAAATAGTATTCCTTCAAAGTTTCGTTATTGACAGAGTAGGCGTTTGGCTCAATCATGTGAGCAAACTTCGGATGCAACATTTTGCAAACTCTTTACGTTTAACACAGTACTGAACTGGCTCAGTTTTTTAAAGAGGAACTTCAACATTTATGAAGTTCTTGTTACAAGGTGTAGTCTGATTAAAACGTCTACACCATTACAGTTGTGTCCTTTGTATAATTAACTGAAACTTTTTTTTTTACAAAACATCTTGGGATTTCTTTGGAATGTTATGTTGAATTAAGTGTACAGCATATATACACTATATAGCGGAAATTCCCGAGTTGCGTTTCTTTTGCGTTTCAATATATAACGAATAGCAAGTTATGCTCGAAGACAAAGTATTTGAATGAATAGTGTTTTACAACAATTTAACATCGTAGGCTATATCGGGTTGGAATTGGGAATGGTGATCAGTAAAAACAATCCTGAGCAATTAATATCATGTCGATCCCATTCAACTAGAAACACATGGTATTCAGTTTCCATTTCCCATTGGGTGGGTGGGTGTGGGTGGGGAGCAAAGGAGAATCTCCCGTTTACCAGAAATATGAAAAAAATATCTAGATTTAACACAAATACAAATATCTGATGTAGAAAAACAGATATTTACTTATTAAGCACATATATAATATTATATATAATGATTATACATTTCAGATATCTGATGTCTGACTCGCCATTCTGAGATCAGCGATAAGAGTATTGGATACACGACGACATCAGAAATCTCATCTACTTACATTAGTATAAAGATATCAGGTAAGTAAAACTAAGGTAGATGTCTACTATGTTTCGTTAATATATCCGAACAGGATTATGTCTGGCCAAATATTACATTAAAAAGTTGTTGTTTTGTCCTGGGAAGTCAATTCTCATACATCCCCACACATCCACCCCCACACCTTCTTTTTTGGTTAAGACTACAATAACATGTATTGGGTAGGGGTATAAAGTTGGGTACCGTAGGTAGGTAAAGGGCAAACAAACAGTGTTTTATTTTAGACCTCAGATCTATTTAGTCAGTGGCAGCAATAACATTCATTGGCTCTCAGATTTATCCCACTGGAAATTAATGCGTTTTCTTTGCTATGACGTCGCATCGTCGAAATTGATTTGTGTGTCTTTGTGTACGCGAATGAAGCATTTTTGCGGGTGCGAGATTCCACTGGTCGAACACAATATAACCACAGATGCACGTGATACTGCCCATAACATTCCCGCTTGCCCGAGTATCACACCGGTACCCTTGGTATTTTAAAGGAACACAGGGCAATCTTGACACACGGCATTCTTGAGTTGTATATCAAGTATACAAAGTGTGTAGTTGTAAGGATCATAGTCCCTCTACCATTTGAGCCCGGAGAAGAATCCAACATTGACTCGCATTATGTGTAGCATACACATCTCCGTTTATTAATCCTGTACCATTTTGACTTAAAACTGCTTGCATGTAATTAAATAAAAAATTGAGATTTCGTTATTCTACCAAATTTGCTAATATATCATAGGTGCAATATTATTATTAGTTATTGCTTTGTAATAACAATTTGCTTTGAACTATTCTAATAATTAATATTGATCTCAAATATGGACGTTACGTAGCAACAACTTACGGGACGCCGTGCGTTTTAACCAAATCAAGATTGTCGTCTGTCCCTTTAAAACTCTGAGAATGCAATGATGCTTTGGGCGGAATTTCTTAAAGATCGCTGTACTGACAATTTGGTTACCTTTTATGCGACAAGTGGGTCGGAGTAAAGAAGGGTTTAAACGGATGACTAACGTCTTGCAAATTTGATTATCAAAAACTAAAATCTGGCGTAAATCGCGCGGGTAAATATGAAACGTCATGGTACAGTAAACGGATTAATGTCCAGTGGTGTATCCGACAAAATGTTCTGCAATATGTATTCAGTTAACAACGAAATAATTTCTAATTATATGTAAGCATGCAAAGCTGTCTAGCGGATGTACATATTTCTGATTAATCGTCATTAACATATAAATCAAGTAACATGTTTTAAAACCAGTAAAATACAATTATAAAATAAATGCTGTAACAAAGCGAAAACGAAGCACATAATCTCAATTCAGCAGAATAAAATAGGTTATAATATAAATGCATATGGTTTTAGACAAATTTGCTGTTTCCCGACCCAGAACTTCATTGAATTGAATTGCATTGGGGTTTTAAGGCGCACCAACACATGAAAGGTTATATGGCGCCTAACAGGAATGAACATGCCAGGCTCATCCTCCATGTACATCGAGATAAAATATGAAGAACGGGCCTTCATAAGAGGGTATGTAGCTATAGGTAGGTAGGTACGTGAAACAAAATTATTGCGAAAAAACAACAAAACGAAACTCATGAAATATTATAAACACAGCAGATTTTGTTTAAAGAAATTAACCCGCCAAATAACGTCAAATTTATACTACAAAACCATTTATCAAAAAACGATCAGGTCATATTATAATGCATATGTATCGATTTAAAGTACAGGTTTATTCATTGATTCTTAAAATACTCGTGAAAGAATATGTGTAAAATGAATTATGAGTTGGTAACACTTAATTCGACACTCCGGTTTTGGGGTTTGGTCTGGCTTGTTAAAGCCGTATATACTGTGTGTATAGAGTTTGGATTCTCAAAATAGGTAAGTTATATATATACGTCTTCGTCAGTAGGTTTAGAAACGGTGTACATTTGTTTTACAGTTTGGCTGTGGTTGGCGGGATAGTTAATTTAATTGATGAAGAATTTAAATGCAGCGTTTTGGGAATAGCCCGTGGGCATGTAGGAAAACAGCAAACTAACTAAAGTTCTTATGTTCCTCTATTCTATACCGAGAGAAGATATATATGTAAACATGCACCGTTTTAAAATGAACGGAGATATTGTTAAAAAAAAAGTTTAATTATGCATCAGAGTATTTTTCTTATATATGTGTAAATATAAAAATGGCATAACACATGCATCGCGTCAGCACGTCATTAGCACGTGCATCAGTGCGTTTTACTAATGGAATATACGTTTTTTCAAAACAATGACATAATGGACAATTCTTGGCAATGCCAAATATTTACTGTTGTCAAAGCAATACGTTTGTATAACGAAATAAGTGTGTGTTTTTTATGATATCGGAGGTAATTCTGATACTTCGCTTAGAAAATAAGAAAATAGCCCAATTCTTTGAAAATCACATCCTTACCTAGCATTTCTAAAAGCTTCAAACAATTATATCAATGTTCATATGTTTAATCTATGCTCCTAAAATGTCGCGTTAAACTTTTTTGTTCAGTAAATATATAAATCCGTCTAACTACTCTACATTTTCTGTAGTGAAAACGCATCCATTTGAATGGCATTATGTATATTAAATATCTGATGTAACCATTCAAATATTAAAACAAACAAAAACCTGATATAGAATTAGTCTCCATATGTGCAGTCCAACTAAAACTGCTTATAAACTTGGTAGAAATTAATAACTCAGATGTGCGCGACTTACATTACATACTATTAACGTATTTCTGTAGGCAATATACTTTTGATTAATTATCAAACATTCACTAATTAGTGTTATTAATGAGTATACACACGCTGTATTAGTATATTAACCTGCGACCTTCCATACTGTATTGTGCCGTACCTTGAGGTATTCTCCACTTCGTACAATGGCGGACGTACTATAAACCTTAGAACTGCAAAAGCATTATCCATGTACACGTGATGGATACATATGTATCAAAGTTTTGCTTAAAGGGACACTGTGAAGGCAATCTGTAAGTTGTTATCAACTTTAAAATTAGCATCTCAATTTATTATTCCAATATCATTTTCACTTTAAAACTGTTTGCATGTAATTAATTAAAACTTTGAATTTTAATTTTATTCGCTATTCTACCATGTGTTTTAATATATTATTGGTGCAATACTATCAACTGCAATATTACCATAGTAATATGCAAACACGTTTTAATTTAAACTTTTCTAATAATTAATACTTATATTAAATTAATAATTATATTAATGATAACACAAATGCATGTTATGTAGAAAAACTAATGCGACTCCGCGAGTTTTAAACAAAAAAACATGTCATGTGTCCCTTTAATACTCCATAATAGAAATGCCTATTATAAACAGTGGCTATTATTTACCCATTTCATCTAAGTATGTAATTCGTAAGGAGACATCACCGTTAAATGGTATGCATCCTGGTGGAATAGATAGTACCAATATTGTAAAACAACGTAAGGCCAAATAAAAATATATATGTGGTTCCGGTTTCCCGACCGACCCCAATTTTAAGTGCCGACCCTAAACATGTTATGCCAAAAAAAAAAAATTAGAAAAAAGAGAAAAAAGAAAAATACTTTCAAATAAAATAATGTTTTTTTATCTGTTCTGTACCGAATATCAACACATATATATTTAAGTTCTTTGATTAGGTTTTCAAATTTGACGTTATTGAGTGAAAAAAAGGACAAAATATAAAATAAATATGTTTAGAAAATAAAATATCTTCCCTTCCTACCTACCCTAGTTTTTCTTAGCATGTAATTAGGAACCACACATATAATTTTATTTGGCCTAATACTAATACATGTAATATGAATTCTTAAAAACTAGACCTAATTATTCCACGTTGAGATTCATAAGGATAATTCAGCGTCAGATCTCATTAAATGAAAGTCCCTTTTCGTTCACAGTATGAGAACCACCGGGTACGAGTCCATTTTCTAGAGCACGTGACAGGGTTGTTCTGTTATGGGTATTCGCGACATCTTGCTCCGACCCTTGCCCAGCAGGCAACATAGTGGTGTTTTGTTGACCAAGTCCAAACAACAGTAATTGCATCATCCTGTATTGATGATCTCGTTCCTCGCGACGCTGTCTTTCTTCCATTTCAATTTTGTTTCTTTCTACTTCAACCTTTTTCATTTCTAGGTCAAGTCGCATTTTTTCCAGATCATCTCTCGTTTGTTGATGTGGTTTATTTGAGTTCGTTGTTGGTGTTTTCGCGAGAGTATTCCATGTGCTAACTGCCGCTGGCAGGTACTGTCCCTGATATATGTTTTCCGTCTTCTCCTGTTTTATAAGAATCTCGTTATTATTCACTTCCGCGTTCACTGTCGATGTATTTGTTTGATTTGAAGCAGTATTAGATACTTGGTTAGGGTACGGTGGCGTGGCGGGTAAATGTGGCACTTGGTAAGCATGTTGCGGCGCCTGATACTGGTAGTTGGCGCCTATTTGCGAATGTTGCTGCTGCTGTGGAATTTGCTGCTGTTGCTGCTGTTGTTGTTGTTGTTGTTGCTGCTGTTGGTTGTACCAGTATGCGTTTGCATCCATCGCAGCTTGCGGACTCGTTACTGGCGCCAGTGCGTTTGGCGTGTTATATGCTGGCGGATTCGGATCATTGCCATTCGGGGACACATTTAACCGTTTAGCAGTCTTACTTAACCCGTTCTGTTTTCTTTTGTTCGATGTTTTATTTGCTATAGCATTTGCCTCCTTCTCTTTTCGTTTTAACTCCAGCATGTCTGCCAGTTGTTGAGGCGTTGTGCTTACATTATCCCCGCTTATGATTTGCAGTTGTTCATAATGCCTGCAATACGTTATTGACGTAGCGCCCGAATTTACTTCATCCTTTGTCAACTTATATGCTCGCTTTAAAGTATGTATCCGTGTTTTACACTGCTCCCATGATTTCTCGAAGCCATGTCCCGTCATTTCCTTGGCTATTAACCTATACACTGGAGCATTGTGGTTGAGTTCTTCGCCTTCTGCTGACGGTGGTTCGGCGTGTCGAGCCCAGATTTCCATCAGAAACTCCGTTTGGTCGTCATTCCAGGCTGACCCTCTACGCTTCGTTTTAGCCTTTCCCCCCTTTTCACTTGACTGTTTTAAATCACTTTTAGTAGTCATGGGCGATGAAATAGAACTTCGTGGAGATGACATAGGGGACGCGGATACGTCTTGTGATGAGGCAATGCTTTGAGTCGGCGACGCGATTGTATCGGTCGCATTGCTTGTGTCTGATATAGTCGGTGTCGATATATCAACCGAAAGTGAAGTGGTAACTGATACGGCGTTACTTTCAAGTGACATCTCTGTCGAGCGAATCACTTCCCTCGAATCATCTGCATTTATTTTTTCGCCCAGCGACGCGTTGGGTGGAGACATTTGAGCACTTTTGTCACCGCTTACAACATTATCATATTGTACTTGAACAAAACAACTTTCTATTGCCTTGGTTCTGTTTTGATCAATAGGCTTCTCCTCGCGATTGCCTTGTTCGACTACACCGACAGATTGTGTTGTTTTCACAAGTGTTTCTACTTTAACACGCGTAGCGTCATCTTGCGAATCGTTTATTATTAACGTGCCTTTTTGAGATTCCATTGTGCTGTGTTGTGCTTTTTATATTAAAATAATCGAACAACAGTATTTAACAACTGAATTCTTATTTTTTGTCAGTTGTAAAAGGAATATGGCATTCGTACACAGCTTTAGCGCGTACTTTTCATTAACATACCATAAAAACACTTTTAGATTTAAATTTTAGTAACACTACCTTTAATCTCTTACACTTTCCGTATCACTTTATCCTTATAAAATCATCCTACAGCTATACAGTATACTTAATTAATATGCGTATCTACTCCATATTTCACTTGTTTGTCATACCACTTTAATTAACTATCCGCCATTTGAAATTCAAAGATTCAACACTATTCAAAACACATGTTCATATTCTGATATTAATCAAATTAAGCGATTTGTTTGCACACATTGTAAATCCTTTTCAAAACAGGTTTTCCGACAAAATACCGTCTTTAAATCGCTTCAATACACGGATATTAAGCACATCTAGGTCAAATACACATTCCCAATACACACATAAAACGGTTAAATACTCCAGCAAAACTTTGTAAACTTTCCCAGCATGTATATTTACTGCAGTACCGTGGCAGAGTGGGGTGTATATTTGCACATTCCCGCTAGTCTGCTAGTGATCTACATGTACCAAATTACGCTGGCCTGATAATGTACATGTGTAAATCTGCATATCCCGCGTAGTAAAAGCCTCGCCTGCCGAGTGTATATATCAACTGCGCAGTATATTACGATCTATTTATAGCCTGAGGTATAAATCTACACGCGCTAATGCGTAAATATTAAGTAGGCGGTTTTGTGTGAAGAAGAGATTTCTACTTAGCTTATTCACGAAAACACGTCTTCATAAAAAGTATGATACAATAAGAAAAGAGGGTTAATGTTTAACTTTTCTTGTTAATGTAAGGAAAGACTACGGATTTATTATAAATATCTGGGATGAAAATTGAAAGATATGCAGTAGGGCCCTGTAAATATGAAGCATAACGTCTTGCTTAAACCATATTAAAGGGACACATGGCAATCTTGATTTTTCAAAAACTCACGGCGTCCCGTTAGTTTTTCTCTTCACTTGCATTTGTTCAATCATTAATAGTATTTGTTAGAATAATTCAAAGCAAATTATTTTTACATATTACTAAATTTGTATAATAGTGCATCAATAATATGTTTAAAAATTTGGTGAAATAGTGAAGAAAATTGAAATCTCAGTTTTTTATTTAACGATATGCAAGCAGTTTTAAAGTCAAAATGACGCAGGATAAGTAAATTGGGGAGCAAATTGTAATGTTTGAATAAAAATCAAGATTGCCATGTGTCCTTTTAAAGGGGCGCTTGATTATAGTTAGAAAGTGGTTTATTTAATATACTACTTTTATATTTGTTCATATTTATATACTCTTAACTTAAAGTCTTTAACTGTTCCTTCCACTTCTGTTGATATTATCAAGGCCCTATATTTCAATTTTCACCCCAGATATAATATAGTGTTGTGATCGTTTTCGTTAGGAAAGCTTAAACATGATATTAGTCTAGAGGCTATCTGCTCTCGTTAAGGCTCGAGTTCAACATTTTGCAAGGAACAAAGTGTTTGGTATCATTGGAAAGGTTACACCCTCGCCTTTTTCATGGTACCCGTATTTAGCTCTGAAAATCGAGGTCCAAGGTCATGACCCTTTTCCGCGTTTTTTTTTGTTAGGTGAAAATGAAAATTTACCATGATAGTTTTGTAAGCGTTCAATTCAGACAACACAATTTATACAGTGGTGATATGACAATTTAAACATAAATTTAATATCTTTAGATTTTTGCCAGTTTGGATTGCTAACTGTTGTAAATACCGCAGATAACGGTGACGTTATTAACGGTTCTGAAGTCACTTTTTTTAAAGTGTGAACACTGTTTTTATTTTCCTCGTAGTTTTCATGTCAACCAAACTACCGTTAAAACATTTGTTAAATGCATGCAATTGGAATAAATAAACATTCAAGATTATAAAAGAACCCGTCTACAGTCCTGATATTGAAAGTTACGAGACGTCCTGATGCTTAAGCTGAAGGCTCCTATTTTACGATTTTGTTATATGGGTGAAGGTTTGGCGGTCCCTGGTACAAGCTTGACGTTATTAACGTTATTAAAGGGAATGTAGCGACACAGCCAAACAGCTCTTTCATTGAGAGTTCTGAAAAACTTGCAAAAAGGTGAAAGAATTATCAAAATCGGATGATAAACAAAAATGATATTACCATTTGAAGGTTGTTCTAAAATGGATATGGGAGCCGCCATTTTGAAAACCATGACGTCATAGTTCCATATGACCATTTATGGAATATTGATCAATACCATTTAAAGCAAAGCAAATCACTGCAAATGAATGCAAACTCCTTAACTGGTCATATAAAGCATTATTGCCATTAGTTATACATATCATTCATACAGTTACGTTAATTCCCCCCACCTTACAACCCCACTATAAATAAGTAAATATTCATATTTATCAATATTTCATATATGGTCATTAAGAACTTTGATGTCATAGCTCTAAAAATTGCGGCTTCCATATCCGTTTAAACAGAACCTTCAAACGATCATATCTTCTTTGTTTATCATCCAATTTTGGTAATTATTTCACCCTTTTCCACGTTTTTCAGAATCCTCAATAATAAAGATTATTTGGCTGTGTCGCTATATTCCCTTTAACGCGGTTCTGAAGTCACTTTTTTAAAGTGTGTTTGTTTGTTTGTATGGTGTTTACGTCATTTTTCAACACATGTAAGGTTATATATGACGGTCGATTTTTTGTGGTGGAGGCAGACCACCCGCTTTTCCTGGGTAGAACCAGTACTGTACACCTCCCGCCATCCGTAAGAATCGACACTTCCTCACTTACAAGTCGAGCACCCAGTGGGATTCGAACCCGCAGCGGTGAGAGGCGAAGGTTTACAACGCAACGTCGTTAACCATTCGGCCACGGAGAAGCTCCTTTTTAAAGTGTGAACAATGTTTTTATTTTCCTGGTAGTTTTCATGTCAACCAAAATACTGTTAAAACATTTGTTTAATGCATGCATTTGGAATAAATAAACATTCAAGATTATAAAGAACCCGTCTACAGTCCTGATTTTGAAAGTTACGAGACATCCAGGATGTTTAAGCTGAAGGCTCCTATTTTACGATTTTGTTAAATGAAAATTCAAAATTGAACATGGCATTTTATAGAGTCTATTGATAAGGAATGGCAATTGATAAGGAATGGCAATTGATAAGGAAAATGAATTGTTGATACCTTCAATAAATATCTGATATGTTATATGGGTGCAGGTTTGGCGGTCCCTGGTACAAGCTTCACATGCGAAACAAGTTTCATTTGAATGTTCTTAAGCAATACACGTTCCCAGCCTCGTTCGTTAAAAAACAACAAATAGCATACGTGGGATGTCATGTCTGCTCACTAGTATTAAGGAACGGATGTATTTTTTATTGTAATATTTCAGTCTGCTGATCGACGAGTCATCGTCGGAACTCGCGTTTCATCACGATGAATGGAATGATAATGTAATCAATCAAACGTGGGTTCCGACGATGACGACGAGTATGCTAGTTAACGTTAACGTCAAGAATATATATTTGCTGAACTATCACTTTAGAAAATCTTTGACTAGAACTTGTGATAGACCGAGGTTACATTATCGCCAAATCTACAAAACTTCTTGTGTTTAATCTTTTAAATGCAAATCTCTCCCAACCAAACATTTTCTTCTTCTCGACGTTTTGGTGCTTAATCCACATATCTCAATGCTTTAAACTAATGTAGTATCACATAAAAGAAATGAGGGTGGTTGGGAAAAACAGAAATGAGTGAAAACCAGAGATTTTTTTTATATATATTTTTAACAAATTATCTAACCTATGCTGAACGAGTTAGATTAAATTAAAATGAAAAAAAATGTCGCTAGAAAGTAAAGGTTGGTAATATGAAACAATTGTCCATATGCTGTGGAAACTGTTATAGTTAGACGTAAACCATGCATTCCTTAAATTATAATTATTTATTGATGAATATTATTAAGGAAACATTTGGTGTAAGTGACCTTATGATTCAGTGTAAAGTTAACAACAGAAATGTATATTATATATGTGTAAAAGACAGGGACATTAGCAAAATAAGTTTTGATAGAATATATATATTAATTATGTAAAAATATACATGCATGAATGAACGAACGAACGAACGAACGAACGAACGAACGAACATATGTACCGAACGAACGAACGAACGAACGAACAAACAGACAAACAAATAAATAAATAAATAAATAATTAAATAAATAAATGATGGAATGAATAAATAAATAAATAAATACACAAATAAATGAGTGAGTGAATGAGTGATTGATTGATTGAGTGAATGAGTGAGTGAGTGAGTGAATAAATAGAACACATTTTAAAATTGTATGTTTCTATAAAACACCCGTGACTCCCGGAGGTAGACCAAATAGGACCTCAGGTTTATGATTTAACACGCTATATACAAAACCTATGTGTCATGTTGTTTCAGAGAATATTTTTTGTGAGGACTCTTTTCATATATAAGTACAAGGAAACATGTGAAAGCTCTATACATGGGACTTGTTTGAACAAGCTTGATGGTCCATACCTGAGCAAAAACTATAGAAATCTGTTCATCAGTTCTTAAGAAAACTAAAGATGTTTTAAGGTATAAACTAATTTAGTAATGGCGACCATCTTGGATGTCTCACCGACATTTTTTTTAAAAACAACTTGAAAACCAATGATATCAGGATCACAGGCATGCGAAGTGTGGTCAAAATCGGCAAAACTGTTTCTGAGAAAAAGCCGTTTAAAGTAAAAAATAAAACAAACAAAAAAACTACTTCGCCTTGCAAAACAAATGGCGGAGAGATGGTTACGAAATAGTTAATTTATAAATAAACAAGATATAAGAATCTTTTTTAAAAATCATTTGTTTTTTCATTTAATTCTTGTGAAACAGAGTCATGACCGTTGATCTGAAATTACTCATGTAACAATCAAAATCAGGATGGACTAAACACGGATAAATACCGTTTCGAGTGATAAATGTCTCTATGATACTTTCAAAGTGTTGAATTCGACTCAAAATTCGTCGTTTGGTCAACATATTACGAATGGACAGACGGCGAATGGGCGGACGAGACGGCGGATGGGCGGACGGACGGACGTACGGAAAAATAGTTATCATTATATATTACCTCACATATGAACCTTTGTTTCATGTTAGCTTATTACCGAAAGTAGTTTCATACACAAACGGAATGATAATAATGCTTTTCAAAAACTACATGTCTTCTTTTTTTTATTTAGTTATTCTGAAAAAGGGTCATGACCTTTAACCTCAATTTACCCCGATTACATCAAAAATCAGGGTTGAATACGGGTACCACGACAAAGGCGGGAGAATACCCTTTCGAGTGATAACTATCTCTTTCCTGCTCGCAATAGTTGGAACTCGACTCCCAATTCATGGAGTAGATATTACATGTTCTTCCGGGCAGACAGCAAATGGGCGAACAGACGGCGGATTAGAGGACGGACGGATGCCAAACGAAAAATTATCACCGTACATTAACTTATGACCTAAAGATGCTTCATGCATAAAAAAAACAATTATGGGTTTCAAAAATGTACATTCAGTTTTTCATTTAATTATTTTGAAAAAGGGTCATGACCTTTGACTCAATTTACCCCGATTACATCCAACATCTGGGTTGAACAAGGGTACCACGACAAAAGCGGGAGAATACCCTTTCGAGTGATAACTATCTCTTTCCTGCTCGCAATAGTTGTATCTCGACTGAGTGGATATTACACGTTCTTCCGGACAGACAGCAATTGGGCGAACGGACGGCGGATTGGCGGACGGACGGACGGCGAACGAAGAATTATCACCGTACATTAGCTGACCTCTGAGCCTTTTACTTATGTTAACTTATGAAAAAATGTACATTCAATTTTTCAATTAAATATTCTGGAAAGGGTCATGACCTTAGAGCTCAATTTACCCCTGTCACATACACATTCAGGACAAACATGGGCACCACGACAAAGGTAAGATATTACCCTTTCGAATGACACATATCTCTTTACTCCTCACACAATATCGACTCACAATTCATTGATTGGCTACTGGAAGTTCTCCTGGACGGACGGCGGATGGGCGGGCGGACGGACGACGAACGAAGACTTATCACAGTATATCAGCTTACCTCTGAGCCTTTTACTTATGTTAACGTATGACCTAAAGATGCAAGACAATAATGGGTTCAAAAATGTACATTCAATTTTTCATTTAATTATTGTGAAAAAGGGTCATGACCTTTGACTCAATTTACCCCGATTATATCCAACAAGGGTACTACGACAAAGGCGCGGAGAATACCCTTTCGAGTGATAGCTATCTCTTTGCTGCTCGCAAAAGGTTGAACTTGACTCACAATTCATTGAGTGGCTACTAGACGTTCTTCCGGACAGACGGCGGATGGGCGGATGTGTACGGCGAATGGGCGGACGACGGTCGACGGACGAAGACATCACCGTATATCAGTTCAGCGCAGAGCCTTTTACTTATGTTAGCTTATGACCGAAATATGTTTCGCACATAAAAAAAATAATAATGTCTTTCAAAAATGTACATTCAGTTTCTCAATTAAATATTTTGAAAAAGGGTCATGACCTTTGACCTCAATTTACCCCTGTCACATGCAAAATTAGGGCAGAACACGGGTACCAAGACAAAAGTAAGATATTACCCGTTCGAATGATACCTGTCTCTGTGCTCCTCGAAAAATGTTGAACTCGACTCACAATTCATTGAGTGGCTACTAGACGTTTTTCCGGACAGACGGCGAATAGGCGGGTGGGCCCGGATGGGTGCACGGACGGACGACGGACGAAGACTTATCACCGTATATCAGCTCACCTCTGAGCCTTTTACGTATGTTAGCTTATGATCGAAATATGCCTCGTGCATCAACAAAGTAATAAATTAATCGCTTTCAAAAACGTACATTTAATTTTCAATAAAATATTCTGAAAAAGGGTCATGACCTTTGGCCTCAATTTACCTCTGTCATATACAAAATCAGGGCTAAACACGGGTATCACGACACAGGCAAGATATTACTCTTCCGGGTTATACCTGTCAATATGCTCCTTGCAAAATGATGAACTCGACTCAAAAATCGTCGAGTGGCCTCTAGACTATATCGACTGTTTAAAGGGATTATGTTTATTTGAAGTTATTCTTTAACATACTTTTATTATACTAATTATTCAAGAGATCTATAATACGTTTTCACTTTATTTTCAGCTAACTTTTAGAATGAAATGAAATAGGGTTTTACGTCCCGTTAACACATCGTACTAGGTTATAACACATCGTATTAGGTTATATTGGGACAGCATCTTCGGAGGGAAATGCGATGAGGGACGAAGTTTCCCTCGGACATGCCTCCACTAGGGAGCGAACCCACGTTGAGCAGAAGTCTGTAGCTCTAAATCAATGCCTTATCAACGGCGATACCCGCTTTTAGAAATAATGTAAGGAAGTAAGTATATACACAGACCTAATAAGAAAATGTATTAATATGTATATGGTATATTAATCTATGTGGTATATACATTTTGTATCACATTACTTGCCATGTAATACAGTTATGACATATACAGACATACATATCATAACGCACCAGTGTAATAAATGTGCAAACGAAGGCAGAATCATCGGTCAGCTCGGTGTGCAAAGCTCGGTGTGCAATCGGTATTTTCTCGTCAATTTCGGATTTTCCGTAATCGTTAAAAATATCGACGAGGAAGTTCCGATTGTCCTGTGTGGTATGGAAAAGATCGGAGGAACATTTACGACGTAACCATACGACAACGATATATATATATAGGCAGATTCATTAATGAATGAATTGTATGTGTTTTGTTGTCGTTGAGATATTTGATAAATAGCATCTCACGTTCGTATATTACTAATTTAATTACGGTATGCACGTATAGATACCAAAACTATTCGCAAAGAAAGCGACTCACTATAACGTTAATCTTTGTTCTGCTGTAGTAAAGTCGTTGCATACCATATGTCAAATGTTATGGCATACCATCTGGAATATTAATTCACTATCGAACATTCGATCCTATCAGTACAATTTATATGGAGGGTACGTAGCGTTATAACGTCTCTGATCTGATTTACCACTCGCCCTTCCTCTACGGTTGATAATCTGTCATGATCATCCCCAGCTTACACTACGCCCGAATAAACAGCAGGAACAAATTACCATCATCAGAGGCACTAGGAGGTTTGATATGTTTCGTGAAGTATCGAATTTCGAATACATATAATATTCCATTTGCGCTAGGGAACTGATTCGAAGACAAGCAAACTGCCGATGTAAACGGGTCCAACTTTAACAGCACTGCCGACTACTTTAACGAATAAAACATTTGTATAGAAAATCAGTTTTTCAGTAAGTCATCTAGTACCACAATAGTGAAAAAGCTTAAGAACTAAATCGCCATGCCAACACGACTAATTTCTCCATTAGCACTGACACCACGTACACGTTCTCATCAGCTGATGAATCCCAGCTATTGTCATCATCATACACGTATTCTACATTGTAAGGTTGCACCATTGTGCAATCGTCTAATCACGGGCATTTCACCAAAGTCAGCATAATGACCGATAAATTTCGATGTTTTCACACAGTTTTACTGTTTTTGCCAGCACATCTTTAGGGGGAAATAATGTCGAATGTTCTAAAGGCACACCGGATCGTCCATTAACACCGCGTTCGACGCCATGCCACCAGATGACATGGCTTTTTAGGAAAAATCTAGCACTTCGAATTTTGACAGTCTTATTAAATATGTATGTATAAAAGGGCGGATCCAGCGATGGGGCGGCGCAACAATAACAAAAAGAAAGAAAGGGTACTTGGTTGCACCCCGCTAAAAAGGCCTACGTCTTAGTCGTTTTTATTTGGCAAGAGTTCTTTTTTGGAAAGAGTTGAGCCCCCCACCCCCACACCACACTCCCACCCCCAACATGAAATACTGGATCCGCCTCTGGTATAAACTGAAGTTTATTGCATCTTAGTCATGTTTAAATGAATAATTAATGTATTATTTTATCCGGTGAGAAAAAAGACGTAAGACAGTGGATTTACATGTATGTCGAACAGATCCTTATTATTATAGTGACATAGATTATTTTTATTCATGTTTTTACTATAATTATATTTATTAAAGAATCTACATTGTACCCACATTTTCTAACAACATTTTCTAACAAAGGGAATACAAAAAAACAACTGTATCACTATACGTTTCCAGATTATTGGCCATTGAAACGATGCCGTCTGTCCATGTATTCTAGTCTATTGTGCCATTATGATAGTATTTTACCAGAGTTCTTACGAAGGTATAATAACATGGTCATTACTAGAGTTATTATTTTAGCGTAAGTTTCTGTTTCTGTTTGGTACAATGTAGAGCCTGTTACGGCTTATAACACCTGATAGTTTGCTGATAATCTTTCATACTGAATTATTCCGAAATTACGAACGATAAAATAATCTACCTGCAGGTAAAACTAACAGCAGGTTATACATCCATAACCCAAATTTCAACGTAATAAGATTATCTCCCTTAAATAAACATTCTCCATTTGTTGTAGTAATGAGGTAAACAAACCAGGAAATTAGATGACATTGGTAAGATGTTTATTAAATGTAAACAGTAGTACTCTATATTGTCATAATAATATAACGAGGCGTGGTGTAGTCTACCATAGATAATAATCTCGTATGTCACAGTGCTTTAGTATCGATATGTCACAGTGCCTTTTAGTTTAGTATCGTCGATACATCAACACAAATGTCAGTGTTCAGGTTATTTCCGTCCCTGTGACTGAGACTGACAGAGGGGAATGATAAATATGAAATCGGGAACTCTGCCCTACTCTTACTGTCGAATAAATCCCTAATGTCCGTTAACGTGATCGGAGGACCCCCCTGTTTAAGATGGGCACCAGATCAGCTGTAGATGGGGACCACTAAGGAAAGTGTCTTGACTAAGGACGAAGCGAAATATCTCAGTGATCTGCAGATTCCGTGTCGACCGTGCGATCCACTCCACTGGGCCACCGCGACCCCTACAAGCTAAGTGCCATATATGACCGAACAGACGGCAATCGTCGCATCGTCTTATGTTAACCAATACATACAGGTCAAGGTCGCAGAACTGTCAAGGTCAAATTATAGGTTCAACGTTTTTGTTACGAAAACCTTAACATTGTGTTTAACCTTTTTCATCTTGTCAGTTCTTATTCCTTAGCCGACGTAGTTAAAGGTCCGTGGTCATTGGGACATTCGAAAAGGAGGCAATGACATTGATCTGGTTTGTTCATTAAGTCCATTTTCAAACAATAACTCCTTTAACACTTTTAAACACATCATACATACTTACACCTATATGACCGAGATCAGTTCATATGTATTTTAATGTTAATTTAGTCTATTTCTGGCACAGCCATACATACATGTATTTCAAACGTCTTGCATACTAAATTTAATAAAAGCATCATGCTCCTACTAAAGAAGATCAATGAGAATGACCTTGACATATTAATACACCTTATTGAATTGTTTGTGTGACTTAGGATGCTAAAGCAAGACATTCGTGTCACATGCACACATTTTCTATGTTACCTTAAGCTCGCGTTTTCGAAGCTGGGGGTTTTCAGTAACTTCAATGTCGCGACATTTTTCTGTTTACGTTTAACGTTGCTGTACAAACTTTGATAGACACGTTCTACTTGGTATTAAAGTACTATCATACATGTTGATTAAAACCCACTTGATAACTCTTTTTCATTTGATTGTTTCAAATATTTCAGTTGGTAAATCTCAGTTTTATAACTAAAGGATGAAAGAAGTTTTTTTCAAGATGAAATATATTAAAAGTATTTATTTATGTTTTGTTGATAAATAGCACATACGTTTTTGGTAAATTAATAAAAAAAAAAAGCACGAACTTGTTTACACAAGTTTAAATTTAGAGTAATTAATTTAAGTTCACGTCAGATAACGTATAGTTATAGTTTCCGTATACATGTAGTTGTTGTGCTGAGTTTCGTCATAATTAATTGTGAAGACACCAGCTGTTCCGCCTCGTACATCGCTCCTTCAATTGTCCACGTCATAGGCGGAAGAATATATATATATATATATATATAAATGTCGACCATTTGGGCTAATTTTGGAATCATTCTGGTTTAATCTTTGACTAGTTCAAGGTGAACGTATTTTAAATGTGTCGGAAGATAGCACGATTTGTATTATTGTCTTTTCGTCTGTGAAATTCACTGTCATATTTTAAAGTGATGCCCTAAATATAAACGAGTGTCTGTGATTAATGATTGAAGTGCACACAGCTGTTGAGTCTTGACGTATATTAAAACCACAATTGTTGAATCACTTGCGAGCAAAGGTTGTGAGGGCACAGGTAAGTAAAATTCAACATTTCATATTTTGGAGTAACGTTATCCGACTGTAGGGTTGCTTCGAAGTCTACTCTTCGAAGATTTTCCCTTTTAGGTATTTCGTGTTCTTGGCTTTGTCCGCCCGTCCGTCTGACACGTGATCGTTGCTAATAACTTTCAAAGTATTCGGTCTACAGCAATGAAACTTAGTACACATCTGCACCATGATTAAATACATCTGTAAAAGGCATATAACTCTCTGACTCATATTTTGTTAATTATTTGCCTTCAAAAGATGTTCAACTTGGAGCTTAACCTTGCCTTTTACAAGTGATTGCGGCTTATAACATTCAAAGTATTAGGTCTACAAACATGACACTTTGTACACATCTTCAGCATTATCCAATGAATGCATCTGGAAAAAACACCCATAACTCTCGGATTCATATAACTCTCGGATTCATATATTGTTTTTAATATTTTCCCTTTGAAAATGGTTTAACCTGATATTTAACATTGCCTTTTACAAGTGATTATAGCTAATAACATTCAAAGTATTGGGTCTACAACAATGAAACAGTTAACACATCTGAAGCACGATCCACTGAATTCGTCTAAGTATGCTCCCCCACCCCGTCCCCCACCCTCCAACCACACCGCCGATGGTGAAATATATAATCATTATTAGTGTCACAGGACTAGAACAATGTGCAGACAGACCGGGGCTCGAACCGGGACCTTCGGACTACCTTTCCGATGCTATACCGACTGAGCTAACCGACCGGACAATGCAACATCAATCTACCTGTTAGATATTAATGACCCGTGACATTAGCTTCAATAATCTCCAAACAAAAGCATGCACCTGCTATTTCCGATTGTACGATGGTATGACTTTAACACCCCACGTTCCTTCTTCTCCCCACCCACTGTATGTGTATTTGTCAAACCATCAACTTGTTTAATGTCTGACTAGATGGTTTCAAAATATACGTATAGTGGATCATTTCAAGTTGCATTGAATTAGATACAATGTCGATGTTTTGTACAAAATATACTTTCGACGGTACCGGTCGCCCTTAGCATTGTCTAAAGCCAACAGTGTTGACTCCACTTCAGAGCATTATTACCATAATATAGACCATAACTTTATTTCAGTTCCGTATATTTGTACCCTCGCTTTCATAAAGTGAAGTGGGGCTATATAGGAATCGCGTTGTCCGTAACGTCGCCTGCATCCCGTAACACATGTTTGTCCCGTCACGTTGCGTCTCGTAACACATTTTTGTCCCGTCGTGTCGCGTCCCGTAACACAACAGTTCTGAATGGGGAGGGCTGAAGTTAGCATGATATTCGATATTCAACTTGAATATCGAAAACAAAAAACTCTAGATTCGTTATTCAACAACTAGGTTTTGAATATCGAAAAAACAAAAAACTCGAGATTCGTTAATCAACTAATAAGTTTTGAATATCGAAAAAAAACAAACTCGAGCTTCGTTATTCAACAAATAAGTTTTGAATATCGAAAAAACAAAAAAACTCGAGATTCGTTATTCAACAAATAAGTTTCGAATATCGAAAAACAAAAGACTCGAGATTCGTTATTCAACAAATAAGTTTTGAATATCGAAAAAACAAAAAAACTCTAGATTCGTTATTCAACAAATAAGTTTCGAATATCGAAAAACAAAAGACTCGAGATTCGTTATTCAACAAATAAGTTTTGAATATCGAAAACAAAAAACTCTAGATTCGTTATTCAACAACTAGGTTTTGAATATCGAAAACAAAAAACTCTAGATTCGTTATTCAACAACTAGGTTTTAAATATCGAAAAAACAAAAAACTCGAGATTCGTTATTCAACAAATAAGTTTTGAATATCGAAAAAACAACAACTCGAGCTTCGTTATTCAACAAATAAGTTTTGAATATCGAAAAAACAAAAAAACTCGAGATTCATTATTCAACAAATAAGTTTCGAATATCGAAAAACAAAAGACTCGAGATTCGTTATTCAACAAATAAGTTTTGAATATCGAAAAACAAAACACTCGAGATTCGTTTTTCAACAAATAAGTTTTGAATATCGAAAAAACAAAAACCTCGAGATTCGTTATTCAACAAATAAGTTTCGAATATCGAAAACAAAAAACTCGAGATTCATTATTCAACAAATAAGTTTATTCGTTATTCAACAAATACATTTTGAATATCGAAAAACAAAAAACTCGAGATTCGTTATTCAACACGAAAAATTTGAATATTGAAAAACAAAAAACTCGAGATTCTTTATTCAACACAGAAGTTTTGAATATCGACAAACAAAAAATTCGAGATTCGTTATTCAGCAAAACAATTTGAATATTGAAAAGCAAAAAACTCGAGATTCGTTATTCAACACAGAAGTTTTGAATATCGAAAAACTAAAAACTCGAGATTCGTTATTCAACAAATAAGATTTGAATATCGAAAAACAAAAAAATCGAGATTCGTTATTCAACAAATCAGTTTTTAATATCGAAAAAAAAACAGCTCAGAATTCTTTATTCAGCAAATAAGTTTTGAATATTGAGCGACAAAGAAATCGAGATTCTTTATTCACAAAATAAGTTCTGAATATCGAAAAAAAAAAAAAGGGAGTCTCTCACCGCAACAGGTTCGAATCCCGCTGGGAACTCGACTTGCAAGTGAGAATGTGTCAATTCTTACGGATGGCGGGAGGTGTACAGTACTAGTTCTATCCAGGAAAAGTGGGTGGTCTACCTTCACCACAAAAAAAATAATCGAGATAAAACACGATGTAATTCAATGCATGCAAAACAAATACGCCGACATTATTCTTTATTTTACAATAAATCGTTTTTAGTGAGTGGCGATTTCAACCATCCATTTTCCCCTAGGCATTGGTTCTGAATCCGGGAAGAAATCAGATCATGCCGGTCGACCGAGGCTAGAGTAAAGCTTTTTTTAAAAACAACTTGTTGACATCAAAACGAGGTCATACCGAATTGATTGAGCACTACCGTTGCTAAATCATTTAAGGGGTGGTAATTTTTAATTTCTATGTTCAATCTTGCGGTCAGGCTATATTACAAACACAATAGTGTTGACAATAGGGGTAACGTCTGGATCAGTCAATGATAAAAAGGCTGCTGGGGGTTTAAACCAGGCCAGGTTCTATCTAGCGCACCAATCTTACCCTATTGATTAAAGCTACAGACACTGTATTTAAATCGCTTTTTTCTTATTAGGCGTGTCTTTCTTTGTAATTCCATGTTCACTAGCCGATGGCGAAATCGGGTATTTAAGCGTGTAATTCCATGTTCACTAGCTGATGGCGAAATCGGGTATTTAAGCGATCAAATTTAACGCAGGACATCTTCTCCCCACAGGTAGCATTATGATACAAGAAACAAATGTTAGGCTCTCTACCTCTTTCGTGACTCGAACACTATTTACAGCGCAACATGCTTACCACTGAGATATGGCGAATTCTTGAGAATGTTGTATATTTAGTAACATATATTATGATTCAAAATAACATATTTGAACGACCCTCAATATGTATCAGTATATACTCCATCATACCGCACATGTAAATAATGTCATACTATTTATTATTAATTTAACTATAAGGTTCCGTCTGAAAACGTTAGTCTAGTTGTTTAGCTATTGTGACCACTCTTCGCCCGTCGTTCGTCGTCTGTCGTTAACATTTGGCTTGTTTAGACGATAGAGGCCACATTACTTGAGCAATCTTAACCAAATTTGCACATACGTATATTGCCATACGATCTCGGACAAGTTCGATAATGAGCCAGAGTTATGCCCATGAATTAGCAAAAAATGCAGTTGTTCATATTGTTTAGACGATAGAGGCCACATTTCTCGAGCAATCTTAACCAAGCGTGCACATATTGTATATGACCATGAGTTCTAAATGGGCAAGATCGGACTAGTAACACCAGAGTTTTGGCCCCTGAATGCAGTTTTACATGTTGTTAACACGATCGTACAGGCCACATTTCTTGAGCAATATAATAACCAAACTTATGCAGGTTTTTATTAATATTATTTTTAACTATTTTTTAATATATGTTTTTCGTGATTATTATTATTATTTTTTTATTTTTTTTTATTTTTTTAGCTCTACTGGCCAAGGTTCAGCAGAGCTTATGGGATGGCGAGTTGTCCGTCCGTCGTTAACTGTTGTGTCGTTAAGACGATAGGGCCTTCATATTTCATCTGATCTTTACCAAACGTTACCAGATTGTTAATATCAATGAAAGCTCGGACAAGTTCGAAAACCAGCAAGGTCGGACCAGTAACAGCGGAGTTATGGTCCTTGATTTAGTTAAACATGCTGTATTTTGCCTCGTTAAGACGATAGGGCCTTAATTTCTCATCCGATCTTTACCAAACTTTACCAGCTTGTTAATATCAATGCAAGCTCGGACAAGTTCGAAAACCAGCCAGATTGGACCACTAACAGCGGAGTTTTGGCCCTTGATTCAGTTAAAATGCTATATTTTGCCTCGTTAAGACTTTAGGGCCTTCATTTTTCATCCGATCTTTCCCGAACATTACCAGATTGTTAATGTCATTGAAAGCTCGGACAAGTTCGAAAACCAGCCAGATCAGTATGGCCCTTGATTTAGTTAAAAATGCTATATTTTGCCTCGTTAAGACGATAGGGCCTTTATTGTTCCTCCGATCTTTACCAATCGTTATCAGATTGTTAATGTGAATGAAAGCTCGGATAAGTTTGAAAATCAGCCAGATCGGACCAACAACAGCGGAGTTATGGCCCTTGATTTTGTTAAAAGTGCTATATTTTTCCTCATTAATACGATATGTTATCCGTTACCAGATTTTTTTCTTTTTAGCTCTACTGTCCAAGGGCCAGCAGAGCTTATGGGATGGTGTGTTGTCCGTCGTCAGTAGTCCGTCCGTCCGTCTGTCCGCCGTCTGTTAACTTTTACCTCGTTACGACGATAGGGCCGTCGTTTTTCATCAGATATTTACCAAACTTTATCAGATTGTTAATATCACTGAATGCTCGAACAAGTTTGAAAACCAGCCAGATCGGACTACCAACAGCGGAGTTATAGCCCTTGATTTATTTAAAAATGCTATAGTTTGCCTTGTTAAGACGATAGAGCCTTCATTTTTCATCCGATCTTTATCACTCTTTACCAGATTGTTAAAATCAATGAAAACTTTGAAAAGGTCGAAAACCAGCCAGATCGGTAACTGCAGAGTTATGGCCCTTGATTTTGTTAAAAATGCTATATTTTCCCTCGTTAAGACAATAGGGCCTTCATTTTTCATCCGATCTTTACGAAACTTTACCAGATTGTTAATATTAATGATAGCTCGGATAAGTTAAAACAACAGCCAGATCGGACCAGTAACAGCTGAGTTATGACCCTTGATTTATTTTAAAATGCTATATTTTGCCTTGTTAAGATGATAGGGCCTTCATTTTTCATCTGATCTTTACCAAACATTACCAGATGGTCACTATCAATTAAAGACTAGTTCATAAACCAGCCAGATCGGACCAGTAACAATGGATTTGTGGCCCTTGATTTAGCTAAAAATGCTATATTTTGCTATAATTCTCCTGAACCTCTCGCCAGATTTCAACGAAACTTTCAGGGATGATCACCACCAAGCCTAGTTGTGTATGTGATCGTCGCGTTCCGGTTTACAGATTTTTGATGGACTTATGACCCTTTAAATGTTTTTGATACACAGACATTTTCCGGGATAGTTCTCCTGAACCCCAGGCTGGATTTCAACTAAACTTGGGCTAGTTGTGCGTGTCATCGCCATATTCCGGTTGAATGATTTTTGGCAGAGTTATGGCCCTTTAAAGGTTGTAATAGACAGACTTTGTCCAGATTAGTCTCTTCTGAACTCATTGCCGGATTTCAACGAATCGTGGTGGGAATGATCAGTACCAAGCATAGTTGCACCTATCATTGCCATGTTATGGTTGAATGAATTTTGGCAGAGTTATGACCCCTTAAAGGTTTTAATACACTAACTTTATAACGTAATAACTATAGCACACACACTCACGCATAAACTTATCATCCGCTACATAAACAATAGGGCCAGGATGGCCCTAGATCGCTCACCTAGTAATCATGGGTAATATGTCAGCTGTGTCTAGTCTGGCATGGGTATTTTTTAAATTGTCCCACTTTCTTCTATGAATGAGATTTCATAAAAATGGGTGGGGGCGGGGGAGAGTATGTGGATGGATATGAATCAGGCAACTTGTTTAAGCGTTTATTGATATTAACATTCTGAACAAATTCGGTTAAAATCAGATAAAAAAATGAAGTATCTACATATTTAACAAAGGAAAACACAATACAGCATTTTTCAATAAATCCAGGGCCCTAACTCTGTCGTTACTAACAAGATCTAGCTGGTTTTCGAACTTGTCCAAGATTTCATTGATATACAGCGATTTGCATATCTAGACATCATACTGCTGCTTCCTGCCAATTTTCGTAGAAATCCAACAAGCCGTTTAGGAGGAGTAGCGCCTACAAGAAATGTAAAGTAAAAACGTCAAAGGGCCAAAACTGCGTCAAAAATCCGCGAACCGGAACAAAAGCCCGAAATGCACAACTAAACATCTTACCGATGCTTCCTGCCAAGTTTCGTCGAAATCCAACAAGGCGTTTAGGAGGAGTAGCGCCGACAAGAAATTTAAAGTAAAAATTTCAACGAACCGGAAAAAAACGCAATTTATGGACAACTAGACATCATTCCAATGCTTCCTGCTAAGTTTCGTCGAATCCGAAACGGCGTTTTAAAACAAGAGGTCCAAT
This sequence comes from Cyrtodaria siliqua, assembly GCA_037043455.1. Taxonomy (NCBI): domain Eukaryota; kingdom Metazoa; phylum Mollusca; class Bivalvia; order Adapedonta; family Hiatellidae; genus Cyrtodaria; species Cyrtodaria siliqua. The sequence goes on along the minus strand of JAWPHD010016928.1, from coordinate 2,534 downwards.
ACCACTGGCTACTGGCTAAAGATAAAGTTTATGTATAAGGGACCATAACTCTTTCAAATATCATTCAACCGGAACATGGTGATAATATACGCAACTAGGCTTAAACATTGGTACTGATCCTCCCTGACAAGTTCCGTTGCAATCCAGCCAGAGCTTCAGGAGAACAAGTCTGTATAAAGTATTAAGTGTTAGAAAAACAAGAGTCCGTGGTGTAGGGGTATAATCGTCATGTTACAAATAAAACTGCAAGGTCTCCGGTTCAAATCTCGTTCTGGGCAACTCTTATTTTTATAAAAATATTCGGAAGCCGTGTATTATCGATTTTACCTGTAAGAAGGCTAGATACAATGTGACGATTTCTGGCTTATATACCGACCTTTTGTCCTTTTGTCGAATTGAAACTACTTCACCCGTGACTTATTCATATTCATGAGTTACTGTGCATTTCAGGGTACCTATGCGTCGAATATGAATCGAGATTTTTTTTATTACTTGCTATATGTTTTCGTACCTGGTATGGATAGATAGAATGAAAATAGACGCTCCTGGATCTGTTTACAATCTTACCGTAGCTATCCGTTTAGCTTCACAAAGCCCGAAATTCATTTTGCCACCCCGTGTTTACGTTGTAATTCAATGAACAGCCGAAAACCTAAATGGCCGGGCGGAACATTCCATTTTATAGGATAGGGTTGTTTTTTTTGGAAAAAGTGCTACTGCAGATTTTACCAAAATTGACGGAGCTACTCATTTGTTGGTGGGTATTTGCATCAAATATGTCATTTTTTGGCTTTTTATTTATAAATTCATTGATGAAAAGGTAAATATATAGGTTATATATGGTGACCATTTAATAAATGGAAGAGGACACGGCTGTTTAAACACCAGAGGCATATAGTAGCGTAAACTACTCTGGCAGGATTCAGCTTCAGTTTACTACGTCTCTGAGCAGGCTATTTTGTTTTAATCATATGTGATAGTGATGTTAACGAGTCCATAGTGGTAATAAACATTCGCGGATCCTGCTTTAACCTTAGTGGTTGGGGGAAGGACCGCTCGGACCAATTTTGTTGACAAATAAATCTACGATTTCTGAGTGGGGTGTCCAGGGTATCCAGCATTGGCATAGCTCTGTGTAGGCACTGTAGGCCTGGGCCTGTCTATTTTTCAGAAATCGAAAAATTAAAAAATCCAAAAGTGCAATACGAATGTGGGAAGGGATGGTGGGTGGTGGTGGGGGGGGGGGGGGGGGGATATTTTCAGATGCATCTGTGTACTTACCTTTACCTTGAAATATACGCCAGAATGCACCTAATACATTCTAACATAACAAGTTTTAGGATAAGTTAAACATGGAGCCTATGCTAGCATTTGGGCCTAGCAACGCACCTGTCCAGGGAGTTACAAAGTGGTTGGAGATCCATTTTTTTTAAAAATCTAAGTGGGGTCTCCGGTTCTCTCTCCTGCTAGTGAATTAACAAAACAGAAATAGAGACGCTCCTATCCGCAATCCTCAGACCAAACAACAACAATCAGGAGTTCGCAAGATGGAAGTGGGTGTCCTTGGTGATAGTTGAATGTTCAGAAAGATTCAATTGTATGCGTTTTTTTTTAAAATAAATAGATATGAATTAGTTAAGAATTCTTATGTTTTGTTCATATGGACACTGGTACTTTACTGTCTACTGTGTTTAACAATTAAAACGCAAATACGGTTCTTAAAAAAATATATATATGAAAAGAAAAGTCTATTTCCACATTGAGTTTGTTCATATTTCATAGTAAGCCTGCATGGTAAGTTGCTTTGCATATTTTGTGCGGTAACTATTCTTCAAATGTCTACATATTCACGTATGTACGCCAAATATATATAAATTCACAATATGTATATACAAATGCCTTTATAGCTATCTATACTGCTGTACACCCTTGTGCGAAAAGTGTGTTAAAATTATACAATGTCGTGTGAAAAAGATAAAATCAGGATAAAACAAAACTACTGCACAAGTTGTCTGAAAGGTCTACCCCTGGATATCGAGCGCTGCTGACTGTTTCTAGTACATGATCATTTAGAGAGGAATTGGAGTTTTGGCCTGGTTAACCTGAATGACTTGGCATTTCGAGGTATTGAAGCTCATGTCCTACTTGAAAGACCATTTTTAAAGTTTTTTATAATGAGTAGTAATGTGTTTAGATCGGTCTGACGTTTGGCGCTATATGTCAGTTTGTCGTCGATTGCCACACTGCTGTGTCGTCCGCGAACCAACTTGCGACCGGTAAGTCGTTAATACCAGGAACAAAATTGGAACACTGATACAACCTTGGGGAACACCAGACGTTAATGATATCATCCGCCGTAAGCGGTCGGTATTGCCAAAGTAATGCGGGCAGTGTGATTCCCGGGCGTGATAATGCACTCCCACCTAAGAGAACAACTTTATGGGATAAATGACGCTCAACAGTACAGACAATTTGATTTTTTATATATATAGAGAGGCCATCAAATAGATTGCTGTCTTGAAACGTCATTACAT
>JAWPHD010016927.1:0-47287 GCA_037043455.1 Cyrtodaria siliqua | reverse complement strand
GAATTTGCAGCAACTCTGCAGTTCAGGGTAAGAAGGTTCTAGGCCCATTTTCCATATTTTATCTCGATGTACATGGAAGATGAGCCTGGCATGTTCATGCCTTTTAGGCGCCATATAACCTTTTCATGTGTTGGTGCGCCTTAAAACCCCAGTTCAATTCAATTCAAAATCATATGCTAGTCTAAAGTTAATGTTTGAGAAACATCAAAGCTAACCGGATGTCGTAACCGCCAACCAAGATGGCGCCGTCACTGAATACAAATGTACGATACAAGTTAATAAAATAAATACTGACCACATATTGCCTGTGAATTTCGCCGTACAACTTTTGCTCCAAACAAAGCAACTATCGAGCAATCCCCGCAAGAACTAGAAGACAATGGGTTTTAAAACAAACGTTACGCCCAAAACATATTTCCCCCGTTCAATCCGTGACAAACGTGGCTAAATCTGCAGTATTGAATCTACACGAAAGGCCCCTTACACATTTTTGCCGTTTAAGGAAGATAGACCTATACGTTTACATGCATTAGCACACAACTAAACGTATTACACGGCCTCTCTGGCGGCCACTTAAAATGTGCACGCTTTTACGTGTTACATGAATATATCATGGATATTGTGAAATTGTTTCAACTCAACAATAGATTAGGGTGTAACTAACAGCTTACAAGAGCTATGTACGACCAATGCGCTCTACCCGTGACATTTTGTGACAATCAGATGTAAACTTACTTTTTCGCGCGTGCTAGACTCCTTCAAAACGGGTCGAAGCGCTCTCGGCAGGACGGGTCTGTACCAGGCGCGCAATCTCGACAGTGATGTACAAAGTACAAAAGGTTCAGTTGAATTACGTTATAGTGACTAAGACATGATAATTCGTGCACGTTTATAAGTTTGAGAAGGGATACAACTCTGTATTTACAGAGTTGGGACTATGTCACTACAAGCATCTGCGTAAGTTTCAAGTGATTGTCTTTAACAGTTACTGAGATACGAGATATATCCATCCGCCATTCAAGATGGTGGCCATTAATAATAATAATAATAATAATAATAATAAAATCTTCAGAAATCTTCACCAAATTGGCAATTCATCTATACGTACTTTACTATTAAGTTTGTTTTGTTTGTCTCCCCGCGATGGTCAAAAAGTGAATATTGTCTATAAAAACAACAACACAAGCTTAATCGGACTTTAAAAATGGCCACAGTTACTAAAAATAGCCAAAACCTGGCGTACATGATGGAACGTTAATCATTCTTCCTATCTTTACGACTCTATATCAAAATATTCTCCTTCATTGATCAGCATGTTTAATTATTTATTGTTGTAGTTTCGCAATGTTATACAAATGGTGACCCTATACCAGTATACAGTGTTTACAGGCCCTATTGTGTCTCTTTTTCTGTAAAGGACAAATTGTATTTTTGCTGAAATAATGCTTTTGTTGACCTTGTTCTTTAAATTTTGTTTCAATAAACTATACATTTCACTATGTGTTTGTATTCCTTACCTTCCATTACTTCATTACGAAATACAACTGTAAACAGGCTAGCAGATGTTTCCATTGTCGATGTTCCTCGATCTCGCACTTTCTGATCAGTTGCAAACTTTCCACACGACAACATTTCAATAATTGCAATACTTTGACTTATTTCTCCTACTGGTATCAATTCGTGTCACCGTTTTAGCTTTAAATCCATATAGTTACTATTGCACATATGCTGTCAGTGATATTAGTTATTTCCCACAATCTTTCATGTGCGAAACATTCGAATTCATTCATTGCACCCAATGTTTTCGCCATTCAGTAGTTTGATTCTATATTTTGACACCATTCAGAAACCGAAAGAAGGGAGGTACTTGGTGACCTACCGTGGATTCTTATTCGTAAAGACAGTGTTTACCCATGTATTTCTATTGACTGTAGATGTTTTATTTATATATTTGGCTCTTATGGATAAATGACTGTTGAAGAATACATGTGCGCCTTATCCATTGAATCAATGTAGCCTGTATTAGCAATTCTGGGCCATCATATTGGTTTAACAAATAGGATAAACACTCCGTTCTTCATATGTCTTCTGTTGGAATTTAATGATTTAATTTTTTCATCCCGATGTCATGTTATTTCGGCAAGAAAACGTGTAACTCGAGCTAAGTTTGGCATGGCGTTTCTTGTTGGAATAACGTAAATTTGGGATGATTGATTCAATTGGATTTTATAGTCGCACCAACAGCTAAGGTCATATGGCGACTTTCCAGCTTCCGTTGGTGGAGGAAGACCCCAGGTGCCCCTCCGGGCAATTTTCGTGCACGAGCGGGCACCCGGGTAGAACCACCGACGTTCCGCAAGCCAGCTGGATAGCTTCCTCACATAAAGATTCCTAGGCCCCTGAGGGATCGAACCTACAGCGGTGAGGGGCAAGTGATTTTAAGTCAGAGACGTTAACCACTCGGCCACGGACACCCCTTAAATTTGGGATGAATTCCTATGAACGATATAACGGTTGGCCATAACCGGTATTAAAATATGTGACTTGTTTTCTACTCATGTGACATTAATTACACATTGTTTAGGAATTCTGAGACAATCAGGTTTGTATTCGTTAATTAATATCAGAACAGAACAGATTCTTTATTTACATCTCAGGCTACATACATGCATGATTACAAACATACAAGTGCGACATCATGAGCACAAATGTTATATTCAGTGGGAAGTGGTGAGAACATATTATGTACAGTTTTAATGCGTGAAAATAGTTTATCTATATATGGTGTTTAAATTCATCAACCAGATGTACAGAAAGTTATGAAGCAAAAACAAACCTGAATCGAGTGCTTTGTTAATAACCTTTCCAAAATAGTTAGAAACTTATAAAATGAAAACATAGATATTGTTTTTTTTCTTTTTTACTCAGTAGGCAATGATGAATACATTACAACTCATATCATCGATTTATAAATATTTCAAAATAATGTTGTTGTTGTTGTTGTTGCTGCGGTGCGTCCGTGCGTGCGTGTGTGTGTGTGATTTATTAATGATATATAAGATATGTAAATTATCACCTCTTTGTCCACATCACACCTGATACATGTATCATACCTCGAACAATATCAATACCTCTTGATAGTGAATTATCAGGATGATATCAGGTGTGATATCGAAAAAAAGGAGAGTGATAATTTATCAATATTATACACACTGCAAATATATTTATAGAGGTAGAACTGTCTACATGTTCTACATTACAATGCAAGGTTATTTGGTTGTGGGTAAAAGCCGTACCGTGCAGTACCGTAAAATAACATACCGTACATTCCGTATTATACCAAAGAAATGGATATGTTCCCTCCCTCCCTCCCTTTTAAGTTTTAGATCTTTATCAGTTTGACAAAGGGAATAATTTAAAGATGTTTATAATTAGACATTTCCGTCTGGGTATAAACCCAGTACTGTACATCTCCCGCCATCCGTAAAAATCAACACTTCCTGACAAGTCGGACTCCATGTCCCAGTGGGATTCGAACCCGATGCGGTGAGAGGCGAAGGTTTACAACGCAACGTCGTTAACCATTCGACTACGCTAATCTAAGCATACATATAATATATATATATATTCATTATTATTATTATTATTATTATTATTGCTTTTTTTTTTACAAGTAGCTAGCATACACTGGAATGCAATTTTCAAAAGGAATACATAGATAGATAGATATTTTATTCAAACATAAGGCATTACGCCCAACAGTTCACATGCAAATAGTACATACATATAAACATGTATATGAAATACACACAATATTTTCCAGTTAATGACAATTTGTATAATTTCATAGGTGAGTTTCAAGAGCATCTGTATATGTTACTAGTTAAAAAGTATTTGACAACTATTAAGTATATAAGTGTTTAATATATATTTTTAAATTAATATTCCTAAGTACTGATCAGAACACATTTATATCTGTGGAGAACAAGAGGCCCAAGAGGGCCTGTGGACGCTCTACTGGCTAAAACAGCTCTTATAGATTTAGATAGATATAGCTAGATATAGCTCTCTTCTCCTATAGATTTAACAAAGAAAAATACAATATAGCATTTTTCAACAAATCAAGGGCCATAACTCTGTTATTACTAACAAGATCTAGCTAGTTTTCGAAATTGTTCAAGATTTCATTGATATACCGCGCTTTGCACAACTAGACATCATACTGAAGCTTCCTGCCAAATTTCGTAGAAATCCAACAAGCCGTTTAAGGAGTAGCGCCGACAAGAAATTTAAAATAAAAATGTCAAAGGGCCATAACTCCGTCAAAAATCAGCGAACTGGAACAAAAGCGTGATATGCACAACTAGACATCTTACCGATGCTTCCTGCCAAGTTTCGTCGAAATTCAAAAGGCATTTAGGATGAGTAGCGCCGACAAGAAATTTTAAAGTAAGTGTCAAGTAATTAAAAAGATAATGAAAAAAAAAAATTAATAAAAAAAAAAGTAAAAAAAAAAAAAAAAAATTGAAACAATAAAAATAAAAATAAAATTTTTAAAAAAAAATGCAATTGAAAAAAAAAAAAAAAGCTTTGGTCTATACAAGCCTAAGTAAAACTGACCCCCAGGTAGGGGCCAAATATGACCAATAGATCACCATTTGAACAAACTTGGTAGAAGACCATAAGCTTATAGCAAATGCAAAATATTAAACCTCTGGCTCTTGCAGTTTCAGAGAAGAAGATTTTTTAAGTTTTTCCCTATACATGTCTATGTAAAACATGTGACCCTTGGGGCGGGGTCAAATGTGACCCGAGGGTCACAATTTGAACAAACTTGGTAAAGGACCATAAGCTTATAGCAAATGTAAGATATTAAACCTTAAGCTGTTGCAGTTCCAGAGAAGAAGATTTTTTTCAGTTTTTCTCTATACAAGCATTTATGTAAAACTGTGACCCCGGGGCGGGGCAAGATGTGACACCAGGGTCACCATTTGAACAAACTTGGTAAAGGGCCATAAGCTTATAATAAATGTTTAATATCAAACCTCTGGCTCTTGTAGTTTCCAAGAAGAAGATTTTTAAAAAAAAAGATCCTATATAAGTCTATGTAAAACTGTGACCCTTGGGGCGGGGACAAATTTGACCCCAGGGTCAGCATTTGAACAAACTTAGTAGAGGACCATAAGCTGATGCTACATGTAATACATGAGAGCTCTGTGCCATGTGGTTCCAGAGAAGAAGATTTTTTTTCATTTTTGCCTATACAAGCCTATGTAAAACTGTGACCCCCGGGGTGGGGCCAAATGTGACCCCTGGGTCACCATGTGAACAAACTTGGTAGAGGACCACAAGCTTATAGCAAATGCCAAATATTAAACCTCTGGCTCTTGCAGTTTCAGCGAAGAAGATTTTTTAAATTTTTCCCTATACATGTCTATGTAAAACATGTGACCCTTGGGGCGGGGCCAAATGTGACCCGAGGGTCACCATTTGAACAAACTTGGTAAAGGACCATAAGCTTATAGTAAATGCAAAATATCAAACCTCCGGCTGTTGTAGTTTCAGAGAAGAAGATTTTTTTTTTAAAAACCCTATATAAGTCTATGTAAAATTGTGACCCCCGGGGCGGGGACAAATTTGACCCCAGGGTCACCATTTGAACAAACTTAGCAGAGGACCATATGCTGATGCTACATGTAATACATGAGAGCTCTGTGCCTTGTGGTTACAGAGAAGAAGATTTTTTAAAGTTTTTTCCTATATGTCTATATGAAAAACATGCAAAACCTCAATATACAAACTTTGGACCCCCGGGGCACGGCCATTTTTGACCCCGGGGACTTTATTTGAACAAAATTGATAGTCTAGGCGTTGGCGATTATTTTAAAAGAAAAACTGTTGAGCATATAAACTCAAAAAAACAACAAAAAATCAACAAAAGAAATTCCCATCATTAGCTTACTGAACGTTTATAGATAATGTATGTATAAACGTTTCCTATCCGGTTAAATTTGGTTTTGCGGTCAATAGTCTTTTTTTGCAGGTCAATAGTCTTGATAATGACGTTTCGCTTTCCCATGACGAGACGCCATGCATGTAAACAAGTAAGCAAAAAGTAAGCAAACTAATGGAGTTTATACGATTCAGTATAATAAAACAACTATCTACTTCTGTTTCTGTTAACGGTTAAAACTATTCATCCTCGGGAATGACTATTGACCCTCAGCAGTGAACTATTGACCTCGACTACGTCAATCGTTCACTGCTTCGGGTCAATAGTCTTTCCCTTGGATGAATAGTTTTAACCATTGACCTCAAAAGAATCAGATAGTTGTATAATATGTTTTCCAGTTTAATCCATAATATATCCTCTGAATCATTTTTTATTATCTGAATGTTTCCTGACAAAGAGTTATGCACAAACATACCAATTCCGACAGATTTTCTAATATAGTTTTGTTCTCTTGGTTTCGATATAAATTCATAATTGTTCAATGATATAATATCAGTGCCGTCCAGTTTGGTTTCGCTAATAAAATAATAGCATAATTATATCCAACAATTATGTTTGATCTTTGTAATAGTAACAAATCCAATACAGACCCTACTGTCTTTCAAAGCCAATATTAAATGAAATTAAATCGAAATACCGTAACTTTCAACAGATGGTTCTAAAGATGGAGATAAGGTAGCTGCGGCAGCTGTTGTTCTGTTGTTTACAAACACAGCATAAAAAGCCGCCTGCCTGACAAGACCTCTATCTGTTCAGTTGAACTTAAGGCGATTGAAGAATTTTATGATGACCATTTTGTAATCTTTTCTGATTCCTTTTCATCTCTTCAAGCCTGGCATATGAAACATGATAACCCAGTTGTGCTTCAACTTTTACAAAAGTACAATTATTCTCTTATAGTTGATAATGTTATTATTTTCTGCTGGCTTCCAAGCCATATGTAGGAATACGTGGTAATGAAAGAGTTGATAGTGCTGCTAAAGCAGCATTACGTTTACATATATCTAATGCCAGATTACCTTATACTGATTTTAAAAGCTGTATTAACACATATCATTCGTAACTATTGGCAAGCCGCTTGGGATTTGTCTGTTAACAATAAACTCCATTCAATTAAACCGTCGACCCATTCGTCGATAAGAAATTAAAAATTAATGTAAATATTTAAAGATAAAACTATTTACAAATAAGGGATGATATGGTAGTAATATAAACTATATATGTAAATCAACAAATGCCCGTCAACGGGTATATAAACAAGTAAATATATATAACTGGCGCCTGGTTACCAGAACGGGAATGTGTGCTTGCACTAGACGAGGGTCTTGATGAAGTGACTGGCGCCAGGTTACCAGATCGGGGAGTGTGGGATTTCGGGGACGATATATCCATGTGTACAGGTACATTGCATTGTTTTTGATAAAGTTTTGCATTATTACTTGCATTTTCATGGAGTTTGTCACTAACCCTTTGTTCGACGTTGCAGTGTCGTGTGCCTCTCATCATTTCGTCCCAGTCGGGGAACATGTTTTTAACGATGTTGCCATTCACTGTGAGTGAAACTGGGTATTTAATTTTAACATTTTTGGCACCGTAATTTTGGCGTGATGATTTGTACTCGCCCCATAGCTGTTTTCTGGCATCGTTAATTTCCCGGGGGTAGTCCTTAAATTGCTTATCCCACATATGCCTTTTAGATGGTTTGCATTTGATAGAATCATATCACTTCTCGCGAGTCCATGAAAGTGGCAATAACTTGTCTTGTTGATTGTTTGCAAATGTCTTATCATTATAATATCGCTCATTACGATCCATTTTGTAGACTATAACTTACTCAGATGTAGGTAGATCTTAGTTTATTTTCTTTTTTGCCAAGCCCGATAACATTCGACCGACATTGACTCCACTGAAAGTTGTCATTCAATTGCAAAATGTGCACTTATTAATATTACATACTTAAGCAATACAATTTAACACCCATATAATCTACTGGTGCGTTTTCATTGACCACCAGTATATATATAATGTTTAAGACATGACGACTATAAAAGTGTTGACAATAGAAATACCAAACTTCACTGTCACCCTAGTGTCATCTCAATAAAAGTAGATATACAAATCGAACAGGAAAAGTAGCATTCAAGGACGACAGTCAACCATAAACACACCCAGAAACAAAGAACAACTTCAGATGAATAAAAGGCAAGATAAGACATCACAAACACAAAATGGTTGCCAATAGGGCTACAGCCTTGGAACGGTCAGTGGCAAAAAAAAAACACGCTGTATCCTTTAACCAACTAGGCAACATTTAAATTTATATGTTTACATTGATATAGTATAAGTTAACATGCATATATGATATGAAAGCCACTAACAAAGTATAGCCTACTCAATGTCATGTCAGAAGCCAGAGCAACAGGATAATGAATCGTCAAGTGTACGACAACGTGTAGAAGAGAAAGAGTTGTCACTGATATCAAATAGAAAGCCGAGATGTTTCGATGAATATGCCTGAGTATTTCGTAAGACTCCACAAACACGTTTCATACAAATAGAAAAGCAAATATGCTACAAGTTAGTACTCCTAGGTGTTTTAATTATTTGCATATAAACTGTATTTCCATACCTGACGAAAACGTTATTGAGTAAGAATATTAGTACTTCACAAACTTCATTAGAAGTCCACGAAGTGTAATTGTCTAAAGATGTAGCACACCCATTGCAACGCAGGAAGTGTCGGCCTGGGGTATATTGGCGTCAATAAATAATTCTCATTTCTTTTTGTAAAAAAAGGCATTTTCACTAATTTAAAGTGCTATTTTTGGTTTATATCACATTGTTGATCTATTTGTTACATTTTTCAAGCATTGCCATGTTAAAATTGTGAGTTTTTAATTTATTTTGCTTATATGGAAATGAGTGTATGAATACAATATTATGGCATCTCAGTGTTTATGTTTTTAAAGGGAGCATTCATTCATGAGACAAGTTCTTTCTTAGAAGATACATGACCTCCATTTTCCTGTGGATTTTTTGGCAGCATATGTGTCATTTGTGATGAGAATGAAAGTTATTCATTTTTAATTTGGGTCTAGATATGAGTGACAACATGGCATTTAAATTTTAATTCACACACAACTCAATGCAACAATCAATGGGCGTGTTACACCAAAACTGCCGTGAATAGAAAATATTTTATAAACTGTTTGTTACAGGCTAAAAATCTGTCTCTCGGGCAAATGTTTTTGTAATAAGAGCAACCAGCTTGTCGATGGTAAAGTAAGGTGTGGTGGTTGTGTGTCCGTTTTGTAATGATACTGTAGAAAATGAGATTCACGTTATACTTTCATGTCCATTATATAATGATATACGATTACAAATGATTGATTATGCATTCTTACTCGATTCAAATTTCAATGACTATACAGACGAACAGAAGATAGTTTTTCTATTTAATAATGTAAATCTGATTAGAATATGTGCCAAAACCTGCTTCAAAATATTGCAAAGAAGATCAAGTTATCTTTATCGGTAGGCTTGATTTAGATTTAATTTGTTTGAAGTGTAAATATATATTTCTATGTGAACAATGTGTTAATATTGTATATGTATGTTGATATCTTATGTTAATTTAATATATATGTAATTGTTTTATTTATATTTGAGCAATGATTGTTAATCAGGTCATAGCAAATCTGATTTGAGATGATAATTGATTTTTTAAAATGTTTTTTTTAATAAGCACTTCTAATGCCATCATGGTGCAGTTTTCATAAATTCAGTGTTTTAATATAAAGTTTATTTTAATACTTTTTTAGAGCATTTTGTAATTATACTTATAAGTACACTCTGCTCAGGATTAACGATTATAGCTCAATTCTTATCATTGTAAAAATAAATTAAATGAATATGGTAATGTGGTAAATTGCTGTGAAAAAATAAAAAAAAAAAAAAAAAAAAAAAAAGAAGAATTGTGTGATAATTGTATGACATATAGTATTAATATTGTAAAATATAGTATATTTTTAGAAGATATCATATATATCTTTTAGTCTCTTATAACTCTTACAAGAGTGACATGGTGTATAATATTATGTGTTGTTGTTTTATGCTTTTGTAGACTGTATATACTATGATGAGACTTTAATAAAATAAATAAATATATAATGTAAAAAACTTATTATTGCTGATTCTGTGTGCTTATTACAAAACATCTCCATTTTTTTAATAATTGTATTCAGACACGTGTGTACATGCATACATGAAATACATATAAACACATGTTTATGTTTATTTTTGTCTACGACTCCGACAAACATAAAACAGTTATCTTCTTACGTATTTAAAACGTCAATCTCCTAGACCACCACGAGAAATATTTAATACTAACTGTCCACAACAAATAACGTTCACATAAGAAATAACAGAACACATGATTGGGAGGCAGTCTTAAAGATCGAATATTACCAGAACAGAACAGAACAAGAACAGAACAGAACAGAATAGAACAGAACTTTTATTTACATCTCAGGCATACATATATGCAGTAAGAGGAAATGTAACAAAATCACAAATAATGTATTATAGTGTGTGACCAAAGACAAGAAATTTGTTCATTTAATACATTTCATTGTTGGGGAAACAAATGCTATATTTGCAAACTATGTTCCTACTGATATATTTAGCTTGTAAAAACCGATTTAAAAAAATAAATACATATATATATATATGTATACATTCTATCTTATGTATATGCCACATTGTAGAGCATAAGGGATTTAAAAAAGCAAAACAAATAATTTTGTCTCGGGCAATGAAAACTATTTGGTCATTTTTAACCATGTCACTCCAGAAATGCACATGTTCACAATTGTGTTTATTTAACTGGAAGTTTTTATTTATACAATGCTCAGAAAATTTCACCCAGGAGCAAATTATTGAAGGTACAAACAAGTAGTCAACCTAGACAAAGGAAAAAGAGTATGAAAGGAGAAATTTGGTAATCGCCGAACACGATGAATATTAAAAAATATTGCGGTCTCGATTTGATGGAGACTGAAACCGAAATGAAATGATAAACACGTCTGGAAATTCTGCGGATCTGATAACGATCACGATTCGTACAATTGTTTTATTTGACATAAACAGCGAGCAAAACGAAGACTCCGAACGTAGAGACATTTCACTATTTGAACATATCATCAACGTTTTCGATGATGCATTTGACAATATACTGAACTGTAGCGCTTACTGAAGACAACAGTAACAACTTAAGGATTATGTTCACTGGAACAAATGAAAGATTCGAAGTTGGATATCTCAAACACTATTCCATATTTTTACATGAAACTTGCAGTACCTCATCTTATTACCCTAGTTAGAAACAAAAAACTGATTTCAAAACTAAATTGTATAAACAAAGCAGTTTTAATAGAGCACTTCAAAGTGAATCCAACAGGAATTAGAACTCAACAGTATAAATCTAATTTTACAATAAAGCTTTCAATATGTTACCTTGTCTTGTCCTTAGCTAGCTGGTGCTATCAATTAATCCTGTCAAAGTTGTTTTTAAAAAAACTAAATCAATATTCATAATCAATGCAGAATTAAAATGCATACATTGGTTATTTACATACCTGTAGATCATGGTATTTGTACACATTCTATTTATAGATTATGCTACTCACAATAGTCGATTTCAAGACAGGTGATTTAATAAAAAGTTGCAACTTTATATTCTGAAAGGAAAAAGAAACGCAGGGTGCGTATTTCCGCTATATATTGCATATACTGCACACTTAATTCCATATATATTCAAAGGAAATCCCAAGATGTTTTGTAAAAAAAAGAAGTGCAGTTAGTTAGAGAAAGGACACAACTGTGATGTTGTAGACGTTTTAATCACAGTACACGTTGTAACAAGAAATTCATAAATGCTGAAATTCATCTTTGAAAAATTGAGCCAGTTTAGTACTGTATTTAATGTTAAGTGATTGCAACATTTAAAGCCTAAGTTTGCTCACCTGCTTGAGCCAAATGCGCATTCTGACGATAATGAAACTTTAAAGGGGTAACCATTGGTGTGTTCAGTGCTGTTTAAACCTTCTTTCTAAAAGGACAGGCCTAATGTCGCCCTGTACCAGTCGATTAGCAGTAGCATATTAAACATTCAATATATAGCGGAAATACGCACCCTGCGTTTCTTTTTCCTTTCAGTATACTTACTTTTTAATGGCTGGCACAACCTAGACAATAATATCAAGGTAATATATTGCAAGTATTATGTAAAAAATAGTATGATATTGATGAGTTCTAAATCCTGCTACAGATTCTCTGTATTGTGCACTTTAAAAAAAAAAAAAAATCTTCATAATTTTGTTTTTTGTATTTAAGCTTTTGTATTTTAGCTTATGTTTATGATAATTATGTGATATACTGTAAGTTTCTTGTAAAAATATTTTGTTTTTTGACTTATCCTCCTTTTAACTTTGCTATTTGCTGAGAGAACATTCACCTTAACGAAACATTCTACTCCGCAACGGACAGCTGTTTGGGTGATAGCATCACCGAACTAAACTCAATGATGCAAGAAAAGCAAAAACCCGGAAAGAAGAAAACATCCAAACAAACACGTAAAAGCAAAGAGAACTCTCAAAAAGACAAACCTAATAATGAACAGGGAATCGAACGTGAAATCACATAATTACATTGTTTCAATGACTGCACGGGAAAAAAACAGGCATCATGATTTGATGCAACTTGTGCATCAAATAGTATCATAACAAGTATCTCGGAATTAATCTTACAGATAATATCGGATGGTGGAGCTGTGAATGATGCATAAAGATGTCAAACATGATACAACTAATGCTGCAATCATTTGCAAATGTAAATCAGTCTGCTGAAACATATACAAACAAGTTTCAGATCTTTCGGCTACCGTAAATTCCTAACGATAGAATAACAGCTTTAAATAACCACCAGAAATGTCTTAGCCAAGAAAACACAGCTTTACTGTCCGAAATTAAACAAGATGTTCTTAATCTTAAAATTGTTGTGGACAAGAAAAACAATGCTAGCATAACCAAATCCCAAGGAATTTTTGACATTTTTCATCACCAGACCTGATTAAAACACTAAAGGTAAGCAAGATGCGCCAAAACCTAACTACAGTGTCATCAACCAAAATAAAGCAAGTTAACACCAAATCTAAACCACAAGCCGAACTTTTTCAAAAAAAACTCCACAGAAACCCTCTTCAAAACAAAAACTTATCTTGATTACTGAAACAGCTATAAATGCAGCTGATCATCTTTTTAAAAATAGAGTTTCAAATATACTATACTCCGTATGAGACTATTGTGATACATGTGGGAGGGTATGACATAGACGAAGGTGTCGGTAAAAACATATTTATTAACCAGTACAAAGCATTACTACAAGAAATAAAACCAAAATGTAAAATCGCTGCCTCAGGACTATTACCAAAGCATCACAGGCAGGTAACATCATCAAGTGGTGCCTCGTTAAAATATAAAAGTGCCGTTTAGCTCAGGATGTGTGGAGCTGCAGACGGGTACTGAGCTCGTCTACAGTATCCGGATGCACCGGGTCTTGGGGTAGAGCGTTCCATTCTCGGATGGTCCATGACAACAGGCTTATTTGTATTGTTCATAATGTGTAGACAACTGGATGAGTGCTAAGTCATGAGTTCGTGTCTGGCGTTGAGGAGTTTCAAGAACATGGTATGGTAGTTTCACTGAAAAGAGTTGTATTGTATATATATTGTAGAAAGTAGTAAGTCGTTTGTTGCTTCTGCGTTTTTGTAGAGGTTGCGATTGTAGATCATTCAGCATTGATATTACGCGTTCATTGTAGGAATACTGGCCTGTTTACAAATATGGCCCCTTTTCGATGCACTTTTTCTAGTTGAAGAATGTCCTGTTTGAAGTATGAGACCCAGACGGAGAATGAGTATTCTAGATGTGGTCGTACTAGTGAGGTGAATGCTTTTGACTTGACCTCTTGGTTGCAGTAGAGATGTCGCCGGAGTAGGTTAAGAATTATGCTTGCAGAGGCTCTACCTATATATTTTTGTCCACCAATTGATATAAACTTTACTTAATTGTAAAGAGGACTATGAAAAAGGTAAATGGTAATAAGTTCAACCAATGTAATGTGCGTTTTGCTGGGAAAAACAGGATTGAAAAGATCGGATTTTTGAAATTGTATTCGTAATTGTTTTAGACAAGCCGATTGCGGAGATTTTCCGATCTTATTCGTTTACAATCCGAACTACCTCGTCTGATTAGCGAAGAGTTCCGATCGATTCGTTTGCTATCGGAACTGCGCCGAATAGTTTGTAATCGCATTGCGCATGTCAGAGAAAATCGTAAAAACTCGTAGTTCTCCGGCAGGAATAAACGGCTGGGCAGCATTTTATTCAAGACATTGTTTTGATCATAATTAATAATTTACAGAACTGGAATACGAACCATGTTTCTTCTTAGAATACTCATAAAATAGCTTTGTATACATATAAATGCAGTAATATTGAGTATTTAATATTTTACATTAAAAATCGCGTAGATATAGGTAGTGCCTCTTTAAGATGTAATTTTGTTTATATATGTGTTTTCCAGGTTAGATCATTAGTAAGTTCAACGCCTAGGTAAGGATGATGTACTTGGCAAGTTTACTACCACTGATGTTGTATGTCGTTTGAAGGTTAAATTGTTGGCTTGTTATCCTCAGTAAGTGACATTTGTCGACATTGAAATGCATCAGTCAAGTTCGGGCACAGTGGACCATCGTGTCAAGATCAGTCTTTAGTTGACCTGCTGTAGTATCTATGGTGCAGTATAGAAGATGGTCTTCGGTAAAAGAGTTTTAAATATGGAAGAGGCGAGACTTTATCCCCGATATCATTTACATATAGCAGGAGCATTAATAGGTTCCTCGGAGTACCCCGGACAGCACATGTCAGTCTGCGGATGAAGATCCACCAAACACTATCTTCTGGTGACTGTGGCAGAGCCACGCCTCTATCCATGTACTGGTTCTTCCGGTAACCCCATACTGGCTGAGCTTGTGAAGGAGGCGACGGTCAGAACAGTGTCGACGGCTTTACTAAAGTCCAAAATTAGCAGATATGTTGTTTCGCGTTGTTTAAGTCGTCTAGAGAGTTCTTCAGTAATATTAAGCAGTTGAGTCTGTCATGAATGATTGGTTCTTAAGTCGTGCTGAACGTTTACCAGTATGTTGTGTGAATCAAGATGTCTCATGATTTGGCTGAATATGATGTGTTCCATGGTTTCGCAGATTATACAGATTAATGACGATGGTCGGTAGTGTTAGCAGGAATGGTCTTATCTCCTTTTTGAACACTGCTGTGACGTGTACCCGTATCAAGTATGATGGAACGGTGCCTGTGTTACATGACTGTTGGAAGATTAGTGCGAGCACAGGTGTAATATTTCCTCGGAGACTAACTTTAGGATCCTCGATGACTGGTGCTGCGAATTCAATGTCAGGCATAAGCGAAATCGACTGATCGTTAATTAATGGAAGATCGCCACTATAAGTTCTCTAGTGAATATTGAGGTGTATTGTTGATGTGAGAGCTTCAGCCTTCTCTGCTGGTTCACTGAGGATCTTGTAATTGGAATTGAGAAATGGGATATTGCTGGTACCACACTTTTTCTGTTTGATGTAAGAATGAAATGTCTTTATTAGATAGTCTGTAATACTGGTGTTGAGTGTATTGTCGATGTACGTTCTATGTGATATTTTCACTAATTTATCAAGTTTTAAATATCAATTACAGTTCCTGCTGATATGCTGGTGCTTCCAGGTGTTCCAGACTCTTCTTTTCTGTCTGCAGAGCTTCTTCATGTCCTGAGTAATCCATGGAAGGTACCAGCGGGTAGATATTTTCTTTTGTGGAATATGTCTGTTCATAAAGGCGTTAAGTTCGTTGTCAAAAGAGTTGCAGTTAGTATCAACACCATTACGAAAGGGGTAACTATTTAACATAATCTTCATATCATTCAATGTCACCTTTCTTGTATCGGTACACAAATCGAGCTGGCTTCCTCTGCCTTTTGGCTGACACGTTCACTTTAAACAATATAGCACAATGGTCACTCATTCCCGAGTGTATTTGTAGGTTAGAAATATTGTGTGAATATTAAATTAAGAATATTATCATTCCTCGTGGGTTGGTCAGTTAGTTGGCATTTACCAAGTCAGTGATGGTGTTATTTAGTTGGTTCGAGTAGTCTAGACTGCTTCTTACAGATTAATTGTCACATATATCCTGCACGTTGACATCCCCAGTGAGCACTATATTGGGTCAACGTGCAGGACATGTGACAATTCACCCAGATGTCAGGATTGACGCAGCGCCTTTCTTTACTTCGTGGGTTTTCTGTCAGTAGTTCCTCGAATATCCTGTACATACGTCATATGTACCCAGAATAGCATGTACTTATCGCAGTCACTTATACTTGTATCTTGTATAGAAGTAAAACACCATTATTTAAAGTTTTCAACAATATTTCGGGAAGTGAGGTCGCAGACAGTGTTCAAATCCACTCTGGATGCGAAGTAATTGAAGGCAACATTAGATCAGAAAGTGGTCGAAAAATAAATCTTCCTTTTCCCATAAATTTTACTAGCAACGTATTGAACTAATGTTCATACATGTCTAACATCGCAGCATGCTACGTGCTTGTAATATGTATCAATATGCATAGTTATAAGCAAAATAAATACTTACCGTTTCGTCCGCGCTTCAAAATATGAACCGACATTAAATCATATCGACGTTGTGATTGCAATTATACGAAGTGGTTCTATGTTTTGACTTTATTTGCACCACGTTGTGGTAAACAGTATGTTGGACAACAGGTTGTACCACGTTGTGGTAAACAGTATGTTGGACAAAAAGGTCGAGCTTTAAACGTTCTATTTCGCGAACATAAATACAACCCAGGAAATCCTAAAAGCTAATCTATTATCTGTACTAACACTTTCGTCAGTCAGGTCATAGTTACAATCATGTCACTGTTCAACCGGTGGAATATGTTATGTACGATAATGATGCCACTAAAAACTTTAAAATAAAAGCTAGACGTATTGCAGAGTTCAAATTGAAGAACAAATTGCAGAAACAATATCCACCGAGCCTTAATGATAACATGGAAATATTTCATTGACATTTGTTTCTATATTTTGTAATCTATGTCTCATGGTCGTGGACGTAATGGTAATATCAAAAAGAAACTACGTCTAACTCAGGACTTGTTCTGACCACAGACCTAATAACAAATAGATTGAACACTACGAAAATTATCTAAATTTCACGTGGCACAGTGCGAAAATTTCACAAATTATTTCCCAACTTGAAACACACATATTATGAAGAGTTTTATAGGTACAAGTTTCATCCATGCCAAATACCATCACAAATTTAATTTTCTTTCCAATGATAGTATTTTTCTTTCTC
The DNA here is from genome assembly GCA_037043455.1 of Cyrtodaria siliqua. NCBI lineage: Eukaryota > Metazoa > Mollusca > Bivalvia > Adapedonta > Hiatellidae > Cyrtodaria > Cyrtodaria siliqua. The sequence goes on along the minus strand of JAWPHD010016927.1, from coordinate 29,762 downwards.
TTACATTTAGAGCAAAACCGGAGTTTGACGGAAACTTTGACTATGTCAAAACCTTGATTTTTAAGAGAAAAGCGAAAAATGATGACATTTGTAACTATAAACATCTTTTTATACAATTTCTTACAAAATAAACATAAATTATTATAATACAATATTATTATTTTTTCAAGTGAATAAATGCATATATTGTAATCAGAGACAGAATACATGGGGAGGTTTTCTTATTCTTTACAATTATAGAAGTATATTATACAATGTACAATTTTAACAGAGTGTAAAAAACACACTGCAATCCAGAGGTATTTCCGAAAACAATGTTGGTGGAAAATATAGTATGATTGCTATATAGGGAATATATGGAAGCTATAAGATTGCAGCGAGTCTCTATAAACTCTGGAGAAAAAGACAATAAAAAATGTAAAGAATATTTGTTTCAAAACCCAGTGTCCAACCCACATTGTCAATACATACAGACTTATTTTACACACATAATTTCAATGTTATAGTATCAAAAATAAACATTTTTTTATATAATGAAATCTATGCATTGCCTCTACTCTGAGGCTCACTGAGTTTTTTCTCATATTTTGTTTTTGGAAAGAAAAAGAAACAATAACCCATCCTGTGTAATAAATCTGTATATAAATCCATTATCAAGGTACAATGTTTCAGGAATGTTTTAAAGGATTAATATTCAGGAATGTTTTAAAGGATTAATATACATAACTTCCAAAATTATTATTTTTTCTAAAAAATACAAGAAGGTTGATTAGGAAAGACCAAGATATAAGCAAGGGTATGTTATTTCAAATAGTAAGATAAGCTTTGCATGTCCCAGAATAAAAAAAATAAAAACATTAAGTTTATTTGCTACAGTTTGATACTGAAAAATCAACTATGTAAATTATCTCTGTACTCCAGTTCCACAGATAGCAAGGTATTGACTCCACATGGTTTCAAACTTATTAATTTTTAAGTTTGTATATGCGATTAGTTTCTCAACTTTGTACAAAGATATTATATACGTTTTAAAAAGGTTAAGCTGTGGAATTTGACGTTGCATCTTGTTTTGATAAATGTAAAGTTTTGCTTGCATGATGATTTTACTCAAAACTGTATCAAATTTATAATTTCCAAATAAAATATCTGTTTCTGTTAAAGTTACGAATGTTAATTGTATTGCAGTTTTCTGTAATATAAGTTTGAAGTTTTGACCAGAATTCTTTTACTGTTTCACAGTTCCAAAACAGATGTTGGATAGTTTCAGGCACATTATTGCAAAAGCTGCACGTATCGTTATTAATAATATTCATTTTAGATAAAAGGTAATTTGTTCCAAGTATCCTATGGTTGATTCTAAATTGGAACCAAAGTAACTTAGGATCTTTTGTTATTTTATCAGGTAAGGCATATAATCTTTCTAATTCAAAGTTTGGAACACTAACTACTTCATTTTTCCATTTACTTAATGCTTTGGGATATACACTATTTCTAATCATGATGTCATATATGTTTCGACAGCCTTTCTCATATTGTAGAATTAAAGATAGGATTAGTGGACGTATAGGGTTTGGGCTGTTACAGGCTAGATGCACAATATTCAGTTTTGCCAAATAATTCCTGACAGCAGTTATAATACCTTCATATTCAAGAAAATTGGACTGTATATTAAAGTGTTCATTAAATTCTATGTATGAATAAAGATTTCCATGTTTGTTTAGAATGTCATTGATAAAAGTTATTCCTCCTATAAACCATCTTTTGTAAAACACATTAGAGCCTCCGACCTTAATACCTGGGTTATACCATATACTAACTGAGTGAAGTTGTTACGAAGATATTGTTTTAACTTGATCAGCAAAATTTTTGTAACTGATAAGAACATCCTTCCAAAAAGGATTTTGTATTCTATTTAAATTTTGTTTAATGTAATCTGTTTCAAATTTAAATATATTATTAATAATCGGACAGAAAATTTTCAAGAGATGACTATATTTATTTTCTGTCTGAGATATTCGACGGATCCATGTTATTTTTTAGAGCTAGTATGAACTTTTCCACTTCTACCATTCTAAGACCTCCATATTTATAATTTTGAATAATGGTAGTTCTTTTTATTTTGTCCCTCAAATTATTTCAAAGAAATTTGTAAAATAGTGTTTGTATTAATTTGATTTTATCTGCTGAAGGATTTGGTAATCCAGTAATTAAATGGTTGAGTTTTGAGAGGGCCAAACTTTTTAAAACAACAATTTTACCAATAGGAGTGAGTATCCTTTTAGACCAAACAGCAAGTAATTTTTTGATTTCTTCAATTTTGGACTCCTAATTAATATTTACCAATGAATTTAAGTCAGTTGTAAATTTCACACCTAAAACAGTAAAAATACCATTTTCCCAACTAAGATTGTACTCAGGACATAGTTTGACGTTACTATTTATTCTTGATCCAAACCATATCACTTTTGTTTTGTCTGTATTGATATTAAGGCCGGAGATTCTTGCATAGAATTTTAATGTTAACATGGAGTTATACAATGATTCTCTGGAGCCATCTAGAGTCAAACTTGTGTCATCAGCATATTGTTATATTAAATATTCTTTGTCATCAATATTAATACCTTTGATATTTGGATTACTTCTTAGTAATATTGCTAATACTTCGGCGCAGAGAATGAACAGGTAGGGTGACAGTGAGCCGCCCTGACGACAGCCTCTCTGTAAATAGAACCATTCTGACATGTGCCCATTTACAATAACACAAGAATCGGTATTTAGATAAAAAAGTTTTATTCAAATTATAATGGAAGGCCCAAAATTAAACAAGAGGTCAATGACCTTGAAGCTCTACTGATTGATTTTGATTTCAGGAAGTAGTCGCTACAGACTTGTTTTTTGAAAATCTATTTTTAACCGTGGCAGCCATCTTGAATTTCCGGCCGACCTGAAATTTTGCTAGGATCAATTAGACATTAAGAGCAACATTCCTGTGAAGTTTGATGATAATCCGTCAAGTAGTTTCAGAGGAGTAGTCGCTACAAGTTTTCATTATATAACTCTATGTAAACAAAGATGGCCGCTGGCAGCCATGTTTAACGTCAAATCAAAATAATTTTCGACAAGGACCAACATCATGTCATACTGATCATTTTAGAAAAAGTCCCATATCAATATCTCTTATAGTTTTGAAGAAGTAGTCGCTACAAACTTATTTATTTTAAATCTATTTTTAGCTGTGGTGGCCATCTTGAATTTCCGTCCAACCTGAAATTTTTCTAGGATCAACTAGACATCAAGAGCAACATTCCTGTGAAGTTTCATGAACATCCTTCAAGTAGTTTCAGAGGAGTAGTCGCTGTAAGTTTTTACTATATAACTCTATGTAACCAAAGATGGCCACTGGCAGCCATATTTAACGTCGAATCAAAATAATTTTCGACAAGAATCAACATCATGTCATGCTGATCATTTTAGAAAAAGTCCCATATCAATATCACTTATAGTTTTCAAGAAGTAGTTGCTACAAACTTATTTTTTAAAAATCTATTTTTAGCTGTGACGGCCATCTTGAATTTCTGGCAGATCTGAAATTTTGCTAGGATCAATTAGACATCAAGAGCAACATTCCTGTAAAGTTTCATGACAATCCGCCAAGTAGTTTCAGAGGAGTAGTCGCTACAAGTTTTTACTATATAACTCTATGTAAACAAAGATGGCCGCTGGCAGCCACGTTTAACGTCGAATCAAAACGATTTTTGATAAGGACCAACATCATGTCATGCTGATCATTTTAGAAAAAGTCCCATATCAATATCACTTATAGTTTTCAAGAAGTAGTCGCTACAAACTTGTATTTTGAAAATTTATTTTTAGCCGTGGCGGCCATCTTGAATTTCCGGCCGACTTGAAATTTTGCTAAGATCATTTAGACATCAAGAGCAACATTCCTGTGAAGTTTCATGAAAATCCGTCAAGTAGTTTCAGAGGAGTAGTCGCTACAAGTTTTCATTATATAACTCTATGTAAACAATGATGGCCGCGCTGGCAGCCATGTTTAACGTCAAATCAAAACGATTTTCGACAAGGACCAACATCATGTCATGCTGATCATTTTAGAAAAAGTCCCATATTAATATCACTTATAGTTTTCAAGAAGTAGTCGCTACAAACTTGAATTTAAAAAATCTATTTTTAGCTTTGGCGGCCATCTTGGATTTCACATCAACATGAATTTTTGCTATATAACTCTATGTAAACAAAGATGGCCGCTGGCAGCCATATTTAACGTCGAATCAAAATAATTTTCAACAAGAATCAACATCATGTCATGCTGATCATTTTAGAAAAAGTCCCATATCAATATCACTTATAGTTTTCAAGAAGTAGTCGCTACAAACTTATTTTTTAAAAATCTATTTTTAGCTGTGACGGCCATCTTGAATTTCTGGCAGATCTGAAATTTTGCTAGGATCAATAAGACATCAAGAGCAACATTCCTGTAGAGTTTCATGACAATCCGCCAAGTAGTTTCAGAGGAGTAGTCGCTACAAGTTTTTACTATATAACTCTATGTAAACAAAGATGGCCGCTGGCAGCCATGTTTAACGTTGAATCAAAACGATTTTTGACAAGGATCAACATCATGTCATTCTGATCATTTTAGAAAAAGTCCCATATCAATATCACTTATAGTTTTCAAGAAGTAGTCGCTACAAACTTGTATTTTAAAACTCTATTTTTAGCTTTGGCCGCCATCTTGGATTTCACATCAACATGAATTTTTGCTAGGATCAACTAGACTTTATGGGCAACATTTCTGTAAAGTTTCATGAATATCCATCCAGAAGTTTCAGAGGAGTTGTCGCTACAAATAAAAGTTTACGGACAGACGGACGGACTGACGGACGACGGACGCCGCACCACGGCATAAGCTCTGCTGATCTCTGATCAGTCGAGCTAAAAATTGTAAAACTTTGTACATAAAAGACCATGATACTGTGTCAAATGCAGTGGCAAAGTCAATCAAGAGCAGAAGTCCTGAAATACGATATTTTTCAGCGTAGAAGAAAATGTCATACAGTAATCGTATATTTACCCCCATGAATCTACCTCGTATGAAACCGGTTTGATCTTCATGAACAATAGAGCCCAGAACATTTTTTAGTCTGAAAGCTATGGATGATGAAGCTAGTTTATACGATACATTTAATAAAGAAATAGGTCTCCAATTCTTTAAATATAACTTATCTTTATTGCCTTTATTCGACATCCTCTTAAGACTTTGGAGCATAACTATATATGTAATTGCTCCTTCTATTGATTGTTTTTTAAATGTTCCTTTAATTTTGGTATATTGAAATTGTTTAAAATGTCATTCAAGTTGATGTCTTCTGTTTTTTTAGCTTCATATAATTTTTTAAAATGTGATCTTGTTTCATCCAAAATTTCATTCTGTATTTTTAAAACAGTCCCAGGGGAAGATATGAAGGAGTTCTTGTATTTTGAGACATTAATAATACCATTTTGCTATTCACCATGAATCTTTTGAATGTATTCTCATCAAAATCAGTGAATAACTGAGAGAGGAGATAGAAGGAAAAGTCAAGGTGCCACGTGATCTTTTGGTTACTTCATTGGTTAAGATAGGAAGTTTCCTATCTGTTTATTAATATGTCTGTTTTCTGACAAGGAGTCTGATCATCACTCCAGATATTTCCTAAAATGGTTAACGAATGAAAAACTACTGCTTTTATTGGCACAAGTTGGCACGTCCAAAAGCACTCTCTGTATTTTGACGACTGACTTTTTGGGGTGAAACACTGAAAACCAAAACATCAAATGCTATGCACTTTATTCCCTTGTAAGATAATTAAGAGGAAAGACAAGTATTCTTTTTTAACAAACGCCATGAACAGATTTGAAATCATATGGTAATTAAACATTTCATGTTATGTACAATGGAAACAATAGATGTAACAATATCGTAACATACAATACCCCAAGCAATAACTTAATATATCAGTAAAGTATAACTTAATATGAGGTAAAGTCACACCTTTATATGCTGAAAAGATTGCTTTCTGTATCTGTCACCCCTAGTATGAGCTTGAAATGAGCATGGTATGAACAAATAATAGATTAATTTCAAGAATATACATTTAATAAGGATGCACATTTAAAATGGTTGTCTGTGGATTCCGATCTTCTACAGCAACATTCCTTTTTATTGTCCATTAATTTGTATATCACAATTGGTTAAATAGAGATTGAACATCTGGATGACTTGTTAGATGAAAGCCACATCAGATGTGATCATGATTGAGCAAAGTTGAAAGTAATCCATTCTGGACCCTGTATCTGCCCCTATACATTATTACCAATTTCTGTTCAGGGTCCAACTTTCATCCCAGTATCATACGTTGTAGAAGATCAGAATTCAACAGGCGACCATTAAATTTCAGGCTAAATTGACCTTTTAGCAAGGTGCCTCCGTGGTCTGGCTAGTAAAGACGCTGTGTCTAAAACATTCTCGCCTCTCACCGCTGTGGGTTCTAATCCCACCGAGAAAGTGTTGATTCTTACAGATGGCAGCAGGTATATAGTACTGGTTCTAGTTCCAAGTTCTAGAACAGCACATCAAGATAAAAATAAACTGAATTGGGTTATAAGGCGCACCAACACATGAAAGGTTATATGGCGCCTAACAGATAAAATTGAACTGGAAAGACAGAAACAAGCAAATAAAGCAGATGTTGATGCAGCACAGACAATGAATGTGTAGTTTGGCCTATGATTTATATGCAAGGCATCTGTGCCCCGACTTGAATGTGCAGTTTGGCCTATGATTAATGTACAAGGCCTCTGTGCCCAGACTTGAATGTGTAGTTTGGCCTGATTAATATGCAAGGCATCTGTGCCCAGTCTTGAATGTGTAGTTTGGCCTGATTAATATGCAAGGCATCTGTGCCCAGACTTGAATGTGTAGTTTGGCCTGATTAATATGCAAGGCATCTGTGCCCCGACTTGAATGTGTAGTTTGGCCTGATTAATATGCAAGGCATCTGTGCCCCGACTTGAATGTGCAGTTTGGCCTATGATTAATACGCAAGGCATCTGTGCCCATACTTGAATGTGTAGTTTGGCCAATGATTAATACGCAAGGCATCTGTGCCCATACTTGAATGTGTAGTTTGGCCAATGATTATTACGCAAGGCATCTGTGCCCCGACTTGAATGTGTAGTTTGGCCAATGATTAATACGCAAGGCATCTGTGCCCCGACTTGAATGTGTAGGTTGGCCAATGATTAATATGCAAGGCATCTGTGCCCCGACTTGAATGTGCAGTTTGGCCTATGATTAAAACGCAAGGCATCTGTGCCCATACTTGAATGTGTAGTTTGGCCAATGATTAATACGCAAGGTATCTGTGCCCCGACTTGAATGTGCAGTTTGGCCTATGATTAATACGCAAGGCATCTGTGCCCATACTTGAATGTGTAGTTTGGCCAATGATTAATATGCAAGGCATCTGTGCCCCGACTTGAATGTGCAGTTTGGCCTATGATTAATACGCAAGGCATCTGTGCCCATACTTGAATGTGTAGTTTGGCCAATGATTAATACGCAAGGTATCTGTGCCCCGACTTGAATGTGCAGTTTGGCCTATGATTAATACGCAAGGCATCTGTGCCCATACTTGAATGTGTAGTTTGGCCTATGATTAATATGCAAGGCATCTGTGCCCCGACTTGAATGTGTAGTTTGGCCAATGATTAATACGCAAGGTATCTGTGCCTCGACTTGAATGATCAGTTTGGCCTATGATTAATACGCAAGGCATCTGTGCCCGGACTTGAATGTGTAGTTTGGCCTATGATTAATACGCAAGGCATCTGTGCCCAGACTTGAATGTGCAGTTTGGCCTATGATTAATATGCAAGGCATCTGTGCCCCGACTTGAATGTGCAGTTTGGCCTATGATTAATACGCAAGGCATCTGTGCCCATACTTGAATGTGTAGTTTGGCCAATGATTAATATGCAAGGCATCTGTGCCCAGACTTGAATGTGTAGTTTGGCCTGATTAATATGCAAGGCATCTGTGCCCCGACTTGAATGTGCAGTTTGGCCTATGATTAATACGCAAGGCATCTGTGCCCATACTTGAATGTGTAGTTTGGCCAATGATTAATATGTAAGGCATCTGTGCCCAGACCTGAATGTGCAGTTTGGCAATGATTAATATGCAAGGCAACTGTGCCCAGACTTGAATGTGCAGTTTGGCCTATGATTAATATGCAAGGCATCTCTGCCCATACTTGAATGTGTAGTTTGGCCAATGATTAATATGTAAGGCATCTGTGCCCAGACCTGAATGTGCAGTTTGGCCAATGATTAATATGCAGGGCATCTGTGCCCAGACTTGAATGTGTAGTTTGGTCTGTCATTAATATACAAGACAACTGTGCTCAGACTTGGATTTGTAGTTTGGCCTATTATTATTATGCAAGGCATCTGTGCCCAGACTTGAATGTGTAGTTTGGTCTGTCATTAATATACAAGACAACTGTGCTCAGACTTGAATGTGTAGTTTGGCCTATGAACATTATGCCAGGCATCTGTGCCAAGACTTTTGAATGTGTAGTTTGGGCTATGATTATTATGCAAGGCATCTGTGCCCATACTTGAATGTGTAGTTTGGCCTGTGAAAATTATGCCAGGCATCTGTGCCCAGACTTGAATGTGCAGTTTGGCCTATAATTAGTATGCAAGGCATCTGTGCCCAGACTTGAATGTGCAGTTTGGCCTATAATTAGTATGCAAGGCATCTGTGCCCATACTTGAATGTGGAGTTTGGCCTATAATTAGTATGCAAGGCATCTGTGCCCAGACCTGAATGTGCAGTTTGGCCTATAATTAATATGCAAGGCATCTGTGCCCAGACTGGAATGTGTAGTTTGGCCTGATTAATATGCAAGGCATCTGTGCCCCGACTTGAATGTGGAGGTGTGTCCTACTGTTTTTCCCTATGAATAGATTTTTTTGTTGATATTTGGTACATAGTTGGAACTGCCTTTTCTAAACATATTTACAAACCTTAACAAAATAATAGGTAGCAGACTTGCAGGTTTTTGAGATAGCGTTGAGGTATATGATCCATTTTCTATTTTTTGTGTGCAAATTTCCTATAATCGCCATAAACCCTTATTTATGCAAATTTGACCACAAAAATCTTATCAAATTAAATCGCTTTTTATTATTCAGTCTTGATGTGTATAACTTTATTTTATCTACATATGAAGGAAAATGCATGATGTACATGTATGCACAAATAGAATGGAATATTAGAAGAATAGGCAGATTTTGGGCAGATAAAAATACACTTTTCGAGGAAAACAGTATTTCCAAAAAAAAGAGACATTTCCTATGTTTTTTTTTTTTGTTTTTTTTGAACACTTTTAATTTGCTAGCAAACATCTGTACTTTAAGGTACACAAATAAAATGTTGTCCTACTTCGTTTGAAAAACAGGGAATTATAACCGTAAAATGTCTGAAATTTGATGGGTTATGGCGACAAGACCAATGTGAACTTTCTGGATCCATCGAGTCAAATTTACATAGAGATAAAAACGAGGTATAGATTCAGAAACTTCACACTCGCTGGAGAATCCGAGAAACTATAACTACAACTTAATACCCTATATCAGTCGCCTCTTATATGACCATGCACATGTTAGTCAATGGTCCCAATTATTAGTTCTCTTCACCACTCTTGAACTACAGGGACATCTGGTAGATATTTTAGAAATAATGATTAAAGGCATATAACCAGGTGTATCTTCCTGTTAAGTTTCATTGAAATATTCATAATATTTAATTCTGGTAGTTTATTAGCCAATCAAAATTCAGCAGACCTGGCTAGTATGATGTAAGGTAGCTGGAACAAACCTGCGTTATTGTTTCACATGTCTAACAAAAACAAAACAAACATACTGTACCATACTCCTATAAAGTGACAATTAACCTTGGGGGTAATTAAACCATCAACATTTTGTGTGTGAGACTGGTTCTCACACATTTAACAAACTGTGACCATAAATGTGTGGTCTTGTTTTGGTGGCTATTAATACTTCATCAACAATAAATCTCACAATGGTCTGCACATGGCCTGCATGGCAGAAGCAGAACCAATATAAATATTCTAGTGAAAGCAATATCTTTAAACAAAATCTGATCAACAGTCTTTACAAATGGAGTTGACAACTCACCTTTATATCTTACTTGTTGGGTTCGACCATTTCTAATAAATTAATCATTTTTAAGAAAAGTTATTGTATGAACTAATTCTACATAATATTATTCCTAATCTTCAATTAATTTAATTACAGGATTGATATATATTAAAAACCTGTATAAAACCTGTTCTAATAGTTAACACCAAATAAACTAAAATATGCACCAAAATGACAAGCTTAATAAATAACAGAGACCCAAGAGGGCCCGGAGGTCACTCTACTAGTTAACTTAAAACAATTCAGAGAAAGTTACATATTTAAATTTAAAACTTTTCCGACATCTTATCTTATTGAAAGAACAATAAAGTTTAATTTGATAAAAATACATACTGAAATATTTTCACTTTTCAATAATCATAGGGAAGTAACTCTGAAAAGCAAAGCTCCATTTTCTCATTGTGAAACACATCCAACATGCCATCCCTCCACTCATTAGGCCTTTGGCCAGGAAAGTTAAAAACAATAAATAGAATTGCACATGAAAAATGAAAATATGGCTAAGCAAATAAAGTTGATAGTATATACAAAACTAGGGCTAAACTAGCTACAAATAAACCTACATGTACATACTTTTGAGGGTAAACACATTATACGTTCATAACTGCGCAACACCAGGTCTACCAACCTGAATCTGCCCCTGAACATATTAGTTTAATGACGACAGTAAGCACAGCGTTAGAAGATCAGAGGAAGCATTATCTGACTGGAAGGCAATGATGTTAACTTATTCTCACTTCAGTAAGCTTTAGTATTGAAAAAAAATATATATTCAATTACTCTAGTCTTTTATGTATAATATTTTAATACATTTGTTTGTATGAGTAACAATACTAAAATGAAAAAAACAAAACAAAAAAAACTAGATAGCCAAATGGCTCTGAATCTCTCACCTGATGACCTTGTCCATTGTAGAAACTTGCAACAGTAACAGTTCAAGAGAGTGAGATCAAAGAAACTCGTGGTTTCTGAGAAGAAGATTTTTCAAAACATTTTTCTACGTAAGTCTTAATCTATGCACAAACTCTGGACCCCTGGACACAACTATTTTTATCCCGGGGACTTCATTTGAACAAACCTGATAGCCTAGGGGTTGGCGATCATTAAAGAAAAACTTCTAAAATCTTTTCAATGGTTATTGAGAAGATTTTTTAAGGTTTCAACCCTTTATTGTAAAATAGTGGCCATCTAAGATGTCGGGCTGACCTAATTAACACATTTGAAAAATATTGACCTCAGGATCCTCCATATGGAGTTCGGTCAAAACTGACCAAGCGCTTTCTGAGAAGTTGTTTAAAGCAAAAGTTAATAACGACGGACTGACGAAGAGTAATCCCAATAGCTCACCTCATGAAGGCTCAGGTGAGCTAAAAATAAACAAATAATTTACCAGAGAATTCACCTGGTGAATGGTACTATTTCAATGTAAATGAATTATAATTATGTTACTATTGAACAATGATGTTTTTATTTTATTTATATGTAGATGCTTTATGCTAAAATATTTTATATTAAATGCAAATATAGATGGTAAATAAAGAAACGTGTAGAGTTTATTTAAAAATGTATATGAATAATGCAGAAAAATTACTGTAAATCGAATTTAGAAATAATTTCATTTTTTTTTTTTAAAAATGTCAACTAATTTCTTTCACATAACAAAAATATATTTTAAACAAACGTGTACAACATGATATAACGTGTACAACACGTGATACGATGATTATGTGGGTAAAACATAAGGAATTCCCATGTAGATATTCGCCCTGTATAGTCAGTGTCATGAGCAACCACAATCTAAACAACCACATCTTGTGCTGATAATCTAGAAATTGAGCACGGGCTATCATATTGGCCCTACCTGAATTGGATGCTACACTCCCTCACTTTCTTAATGGTGAAGATTTCTCTTCATAATCTAAAATTATACTATAGCACTTTGATATATTAATCTGGTACCGTTTTGATATTAAAGGGAGTACATCAGGCTTTTCGAAGGGGTCTACAATTGACAAATAATGATATTTTCTATTTTAAAGCGCCTAAACATAATGAATGATCCTGAAAATGACCCCTTAGTTACAAGGAAATTCATTCTTTACAGCAATACATGCTATCCTAGGTTACGCACCAGGGTTAATTTCAGCATTTTATGCTCGATTCCATCTTAGCTATATGGTGTATTCGAAGTTTAAACCTTAACAGTATGGTTCGAACATCATATTTTGATGGATATAAGTGTTTTATCATGAATTGGAACATTTTTATAATTTAAGATATTTCTAGAAAAATCCTGATGTACTCCCTTTAAACCTGCTTGCAAATAATTAAATAACAGTTAAAACAAGAAATGCATGTCTCGCCTTAACTTAAAAATAAAAGATAAATGTTGCTTAAATGAAAGTTTGTATACATTTAACAACTAAAACCAATGGAGTTTACTGTTTGCTGAGATGACAAATATTTAAGTGCATTTGTTTAAAAACAAAATGCCATTCTATAAAAAAAAAAAAAAAGTCATCAGCTCCAAAAAGTAGGTCAAGGTCATAGATGAAATCCATGCATTCAAAAAGATGCACTACCCAAGACACAACTATGTCAAAATAGAATTTTTTTTCTTCCAAAGATTAAGCTATATACTAGGTTTAAAGCATCTAGTGCATAATTATAATTATGAGAAAGTGATGTAAATGTAACAATTAAAGTTATCTGTCCTTTGCTTGGAGGGTGAAGGTCACATCCACATTTGCTTTTTGACACGTGATGTACTACCGTACAACTATAAGCAAATTTTGAAAGGTCTAGTGCATACAGTCCGTGAGAAAATGACCTAAATGCAAAACTTGAATGTCGACGCCTTCGCCGCCGCCGACGAAAAAGCAGCACCTATGTCTCTTTTTTTCTTCGAAAAGGCCAGAAAAAAATGTGGACTTTTATTATTTGTCTTCATTGTTCTTTCATAGGTTTACATATGATTGGTGTAATATATAATTAACAATAAATTAATAACTTGCTCTGAACTAATAAATTAAGTAATAATTTGCAAATATGGAATTTATGTAAAAAAACTAACAGAATGCCACAAGTTCTAAATAAGATTGTCGTGTCCCTCTGACAGGGTTGCCAACAAATCAGTCAAATAAAATTCACTGGCTATTCACTGACTTTTCCCTGTCAGACCAAATGTCAGTTTTCGCTGAGCAATTTGACGAATTTAATTCGGTCTCCTCCCCTATATACCGCCATCCATTCCATCCTTTTCACTTTAATTTTTCCATTTAAAAATGCTTGCTCTACAGAAAAGTAATAAATATGACTTAGTTTTGGGTTGAGATACCAAGAGAACAGTCTATACGATTATTATACAATAACTAGAAGACTGCCATAGCCATGTTATTGTGTACAAAAATATTATTTTTCCCTGACATTTCCCTGACCTTTTAGAATTTCAAAATCCTGACCATTTTTCAAAACTCCCCGACAATTTCCTGATCTTACACTAACAAATCGTATTTCCCCAGGCTTTCTGCTGGCAACCCTGTCTAAAGTCCCATAATGGAATGATATAAACAAACAAGTTAATAATAGAGGTTTAACATATATAACAGCGTTAAAACTTGTTTAAAATATAGCATGCGTATCACAGAGATAAATCAGCATGTAATGACCTTTGCTTCTAAGGCCATCCTTAAAAATATATTTGTTTGCTGTTTCCCGACCCAGGATTTTATAAGTGGGTAGGTAGGTAGGTGATTTTTTTTTTTGTTGCCAAAGACAGTAAAAAAACATAAGAAATTAAAGAAAAATATATTAAAAACATCAAAAAAATAAATAGTCGTTAAAGAATTGCTATAAAAAGTTTTGGGTAGGGCCCTTTTTGGTGGGTAGGTAGGGAAACACCAAACCAACAATTTTAAGAGGCTCTAAATATACCTTTGTGTCGACCAAATGATATGGATTTACTCAAGTCATAAAGAGGCCAATGAAAAAGGTAAGATAAGGCAATTGTTCCCCTCTCATGTCATACCTATTACTGTTGAAAATTTAGGAACAGGATTTTTGCAATTTTATGTTAGGTTATAACGCTACGGCATTTTCCGATCATATTTGTTTACTATGGTAATTCTTCCGATTTTTGTTGTTGGTCAACACACATTGCGCACGTTCCATCCAATCATAAACAAGAGGTCAATGACCTTGAAGCTCTACTGATTTATTTTGATTTCAGGAAGTAGTGACTACAAACTTGATTTTTGAATTTTTGCTAGGATCAATAAGACATCAAGAGCAACATTCCTGTGAAGTTTCATGAAAATCCGTCAAGTAGTTTCAGAGGAGTAGTCGCTACAAGTTTCCATTATATAACTCTATGTAAACAAACATGGCCTCTGACATCCATGTTTAACATGGAATCAAAATAATGTTCGACTCGGATAACCATCATGTCATGCTGATCATTTTAGAAAAAGTCCCATATCAATATCTCTTATAGTTTTCAAGAAGAAGTCGCTACAAAACTTATTTTTTAAAAATCTATTTTTAGCCATGGCGGCCATCCTGAAATTTTGTTAATCAATTAGACATCAAGAACGACATTCATGTGAAGTATCATGAAAATCCGTCAATTAGTTTCAGAGGAGTAGTCGCTACAAGTTTTCATTATATAACTCTATGTAAACAAAGATGGCCACTGGCAGCCATGTTTATCGTCGAATAAAAATAATGTTTGACTCGAATAACCGTCATGTCCTGCTGATAATTTTAGAAAAAGTCCCATATCAATATCACTTATAGTTTTCAAGAAGTAGTCGCTACAAACTTATTATTTTTAATCTATTTTTAGCCGTGACGGCCATCTTGATTTTTCGGCCGACCTGAAATTTTGCTAGGATCAATAAGACATCAAGAGCAACATTCCTGTGAAGTTTCATGAAAATCCGTAAAGCAGTTTCAGAGGAGTAGTCGCTACAAGTTTTCATTATATAACTCTATGTAAACAAAAATGGCCACTGGCAGCCATGTTTAACGTCGAATCAAAATAATGTTTGACTCTGATAACCATCATGTCATGCTGATCATTTTTACAAAAAGTCCCCTATCAATATCACTTATAGTTTTCAAGATGTAGTCGCTACAAACTTCTTTTTCAAAAATCTATTTTTAGCTGTGGCGGCCATCTTGAATTTCTGGCCAATCTGAAATTTTGCTAGGATCAATTAGACATTAAGAGCAACATTCCTGTAAAGTGTCATGAAAATCCGCCAAGTAGTTTCAAAGGAGTAGTCGCTACAAGTTTTTACTATATAACTCTATGTAAACAAAGATGGCCGCTGGCAGCCATGTTTAACGTCGAATTAAAACAATTTTTGACAAGGACCAACATCATGTCATGCTGATCATTTTAGAAAAAGTCCCATATCAATATCACTTATAGTTTTCAAGAAGAAGTCGCTACAAACTTGTATTTTGAAAATTTTTTTTTAGTCGTGGCGGCCATCTTGAATTTCCGGCCGACCTAAAATTTTGCTAGGATCAATTAGACATCAAAAGCAACATTCCTGTGAAGTTTCATGAAAATCCGTCAAGTAGTTTCAGAGGAGTAGTCGCTACAAGTTTTCATTATATAATTCTATGTAAACAAAGATGGCCGGGCAGCCATGTTTAACGTCGAATCAAAACGATTTTTGACAAGGACCAACATCATGTCATGCTGATCATTTTAGAAAAAGTCCCATATCAATATCACTTATAGTTTTCAAGAATTAGTCGCTACAAACTTGTTTTTTAAAAACCTATTTTTAGATTTGGCGGCCATCTTGGATTTCACATCAACATGAAATTTTGCTAGGATCAACTAGACTTCATGGGCAACATTTCTGTAAAGTTTTATGAAAATCCATTCAGTAGTTTCAGAGCAGTTGTCGCTACAAAAAAAAGTTTACGGACAGACAGACGGACGGACGACGGACCACGGCATACGGAAAACACATAAATTTGAATGGAATAAACTAATGCAGGGCTTATTCAAGGTTTTATTTTGATCGTAATACTAAATTACAGAACACAATATACCATGTGTTTCTTCACAGAATACTCATAAAATGGCGCCTGCTTACATAAAGGTGCAGTAAAATTTAATATTTAATATTAAAATTGCGTAGATATATTTAGAGCCTCTTTCATTTACTTCATTGCAATATAAAATATTCCCTCCATTTGTCAGTTTATTTTTGTTTATTTACATTTATAATAATATATATGCGACACATATAGAAACTGAAATAAAAAAATATGTAATTTATTTCTTTTTCACCTCAGTTTGTAAATTAGCAAGAAAACTTGCATTAAAATCATCTATTCAGTTACCAAAAGCAACTTTTACTATATACATATTAAATTCATACTAATTAAAATTATGTACAATTGCAAATAAAATATGTTAAAGAAAAAATGAAAGACATCAAGATTTTTGTTTATTGTGAGTGTTTCGAGCACAGACTGATGGACAATCTGTGCGATTTCTATATGCCCCTCTCTTGGGACAAAAAAGTCTGCTTAGACTTAAACATATTTCAGGCATGACGACTCAACGTTTTAAAACAGTGTTTTACTGGCTTTTTAAAGGCTTTTATTATAGCCATTTTAACATAAGACTGCTGTAAAATTTTAAACAATAACAATAAACAAATCTTGACAAATATCGAGGGGCGAACACAAAACTACTGTACTGTACTGTTCTTTATTAATATATTGTTACAATTGTTTTGCCTTAACCCTACAATATGCTAGGTAACAGAAATAAGTCATAAGAAATATTGCTCAAAAACAGCGAGCAATATTTTTATGAATAATTTTTGTTGGGTTAAATTGGGGTAATTGTTCGAGGGGTAATGCTAGGTGTTCTAGCTATAATTTCACCATCCATAGCAGCAGCACGCTAACCGGGCAGTCCTATACTCTAAAGACTATCCAACGGGCATGTAGAAGAACCCAAGGAATCTATCTGAAACTTAAAGAGCAAGCAGAATGATTAAATATCTGAATCGTCGATCTAAGAGCAACACTAAATACCTGAAGTATTTCTTGAAGAGTCATTTAACAAAAATAAACTTTTACAAACTTAAGACACAGATATCCTTAAAGTGTTCTATAATTTTGCAAATACCTTTTTTCTTGGCCGTCATTCAGGAATAATGGAATATGACTTTTGGAGTATTCTATTGAAACTTCTTTATCATTAGTCAACCAAAATCCAAATTTACAAAATCTTTCCTATAAACAGAGTTTAATTTCAGTGTTTGTTTCATCTGTTTCATCCCAATAGTTCATATCAATAAGTAACACCATGTTTCTAAGTAATTAAGCGACCCTTTTCAGAATTATTGTAGCATTACTCTATGTGCCCAGAGTTGCTTATAGGATTGAATACAGTAATTGTGTTTTTAGATCACCAGAGCCGAGGCTCAAGGTGATCTATTGGGATCACTCTTCATCTGTCATACGTCCGTCGTCGTTAACTTTTGCTTCAGACGACTTCTCACAAACCGCTTGTCCAATTTTGACCAAACTGCACACAGATGATCCTTAGATGAATGCTCTTTAGGTTTGTTAAAATTAGGCGTGAAATTTGGGCCCACCTCGGGGGTGATCGGTTTACAAAGATTTGTATAGGATTTTTTTTAAAAATCTTCTTCTCGGAAACTACATGAGCCAGAGGTTTAATATTCTGCATTTACTAAAAGTTTATGGTCCTTTACCAAGTTTGTTCAAATGGTGACCCTGGGGTCACATTTGGCCCCGCCCCAGGAGTCACGTTTTACATAGACTTGCATAGGAAAAAACTTAAAAAATCTTCTTCTCTGAAACTGCAAGAGCCCCGAGGTTTAATATTTCGCATTTGCTATAAGCTTATGGTCCTATACCAACTTTATTCAAATGGTGATCCTGGGGTCACATTTGGCCCCGCCCCAGAGGTTGCTATTTGCATTTGCTAGAAGCTTATGGTCCTCTACCAAGTTTGTTCAAATGGTGACCCTGGGGACAAATTTGGCCCCATCCCGGGCATCACAGTTTTACATAGATTTATATAGTAAAAAAATTAAAAAACCTCTTCTCTGAAACTACAAGAGCCAGAGGTTTAATATGTTGCATTAACTATGAGCTTATGGTCATTTACCAAGTTTATTCAAATGGTGACCCTGGGGTAGACTTGTATTGGGAAAAACTTAAAAAATCTTTTCTCTGAAACCACAAGGCACACAGCTCTCATACATTACGTAGCGCTGGGGTCGCATTTGGCCCTGCTCCAGGGGTTACATCCTAGCACCTTCATTTTGTATTTGATCTTTACCAAACTTTGTCAGTGTCTTTATATCAATGTTGTTAACACAACAGTGGCCAACAATCTTAACCTAGCTTGCACAGATTGTATATGACCATAAGATTTTGAAGAAGTTCGATAATGGGCCAGTACTCAGGTGATCGATTTAGGGCCATCTTAGCCCTCTTGTTCTGTGGGAGGTTGGAAAGTCATTGAAGTTTTGATCATTAATTTATTCTCTTTTTTTTTTTACCAAGTGTTAATATTACCGCCAAATTTGTGTTACTGGACTTTCCCCATTCGTTAATTGAACCAACTGATTCTGAAATCATTTTTCCTTACTTGTTAACGTTTGTTGACATACATTTGTTATAATGACTGGTGGCCCAGTGTTACATATCATTGGTATGCAGTTATTAACAAAGCAAACATGCATTACTTCTTAGGAGTTGCGAAATTTAAATTATTCATTTGTCATATTTTGTAAACTACCTTGTTTCATTTTACGTTTTAATAAGCATGGTCAGCCTTAAAAAAACAGCAGAGAAAAGTATATTGTAGAAACAATACCAGCCCTAAATGTCAAAAAGAAAGCTATCATGTTAAAACAAAGCTCCCTGTGGAATAATAACAATAATAATGATAACAACGTGATGGAACACAAGCAGAAACATTAACTAATGTATTAATCGTCTATAACAATGGTGTCTGTTGGGCGTGGCTTTTTACTTTGTCGTGCCCCACTTCTGGTGGATGTTAAATCTTCCACCTCATCCTCGGAGTCATCACCGATGATTATAACCTCATTGTCCTCCTCAAAATCACTATCCTCTTCCTCATCCTCGTCCTCATCACTGTCATCCTCATTTTCACTACACTCCTCTTCTAGGCTATGCTTACGTTTTATTCCGCGCAAGCCCTGAAGCAGATGATCGTCAGTCATAGATCTTATTTCCTGAAAAGGTAGAGTTTGTGACGATACACCGTCTTGCTCGTCTATCACAAACAAGTCTTGCGACGAAATGTCTGTCGCACTATTCTGACTAGAAACTGATGACAGCAAGTCGACAGGGGTGACTCGCTGTTGAGGCACAAATCCTAAACTGTGAGCTGAACTATGCGATGTTGATGACGCTGCAGACGAGGCGTTCGAGTGATTTGAGATATTTGATAAATTCCGCACCGGCGAGTCCCTTCGCGGACTTAAATTTAGAGTTATTGCCCCTGGTACCAACTGAGAACTATTCTGCGATCCAGACACATTTGAGCCACCTGAACCACTAGAATGACTACTGTCAGAAGAACCACTTCGCTCTTCTTCAGACGTCTTTTTCAATTTACGTCGTCTGGCTAGAGGTGCTTTGGCCACATCCTGAAGGCGAAACCCTTCCCGTGTAGCCTTGTGAAAAGCGTCCATAGTCGCAGAAAACTGAATTTGAAGAGCATTACTACTGTTACTAAGAATTCCTGGCGTTTGTAAACTTTTCTCAGAAAACATGCTGTTATTGTTTCTTAGCAACCACTCGTTTTTCTTGAGGTCAGCCATCGTTAAACGTTTTTTAGGATCAACAGTTAGGAGTCCTGGAAGAAAGAGCATGAATTAACAACAGTTAAAACAAGAAATCTATGTGTGGCCTGAAGACACGCTACTTGTACGAAGTGGCTGAATAAGCAGTTTTAACACTTTCGCTGCCAATCGATACTATAGTTGAATTTACCATTCCCTGCCGATAGCGACTAAAGTCTAATTTACTTAGTGCGATTGTTTCCAGTATTTGCATATTTTAATAAGGGGGAGCTCTCCTCCGAGCTTTTCTGCATAATATTGTAGAGATCGTAAGCTAAATTTTGATGTATGTATATGCGGTGTACCTCGTTTTTTCCCATATTTCCTGCTCGGTGAAATGCTACTTTCCGAGAATTATGAGGGATATGGCAGCGAAAGTGTTAAACAATATGTTTGAAAATTTCCCCCTTTTAGATATGTTTATGTACTGCTCAATATCTTGGCTAATAGGGGGGTGTTGAGGAGATAAACAAAAAGAAACATTCACAATTTAGAATTAAATAAATGGTTTCACTGGGGATGTAATTGTCTTATAAATGTCTTTTAAATATTACTGAAACAGCTAATAGTTTAACTGCTCTGCGGCCAGGGATTATTGATTACTGAGTAAGTAATGTATATATCTAGTGCGTGTTCTAGCGTAGTGCTCGCCTCAGCGTCCAAAATACATAACAAATCAATAATCAGTTGAATATTTCTTCTATAACATACAGTATTATATAGAACAATGCACATCAGTCAAACCGCTTATAATCCGTTTCAGTACATATTCTTTATTTCTGAAAGGATGCCACCCAATCTCAACCAGGCCACATCATGTGACACTGTCAACATCTCAGAAAGTAGTCTGTGATCACATGATAATTTGTCACAGGACAATAGCTAAAATATCAAAATGGCGAACAGATATCAACACCTGGTGACCCGACACCACTGATGATACCGGGTGCTGGCTGATCGAGTAGTATACGATCAAACAAAACGCCGCTTAATATACTTTGTACATTTTTGACGTATTTAGGTTTATAGTACTTTAATTTTAAATAGTATTTAGAGCTATGAGATTTTGGAAAGTGCTGGTAAGTACAGACACTATACTGTAACCCTATGGGTAACGTAATGGTGGTTTCATTTTAAATGTTTTAACGGCGGAGTGATATGCCAAAGTATAAACTTTATCGCAATATAATTTTGGAGTTGGGAGAGAGGCGGGGTGGATGGTGGGGGGGGGGGGGGGGGGGGGGGGGGGGGGGGGGGGGGCGGGGAGCAACATATGTGTAAGAATTGACCAAAAAACACAGAAATATGTAAAAAAAACAAAAAACAATTAAATAAAAATATTCTGGTTTCGAGAGTGGGGGGGCGGGGCGGGGATGGGGGGTGGCGGTGGGGATGGGGGGATGGGGGGGAAGGGGGCAACATGTTTAAGAATTGACAAAAGCAACATAGAAATATGTAAAAAAAAATATATATAGATTTTCAAGTGGGGGTGGGGTGGGTTGGGGGGGGGTGAGCGGCGGTTGGAGGCGGAAGTGAGTTGGGTGGGGTGGGGGAGGGGGGGGCAACATATATGTGTAAGAATTGTCTAAAACAACACAGAAATATGTAAAAAAAAAAAAAAAGAGGGTATAGTGGAGTGGGGGTAGGGGTGGGTGGGGGGAGGAGGAAGTCCATGCCCCAATATGGGTGAAGTAATAAGATGCATAATGCTATAACAAATCCCAAACCAAAATTATAGATATATACATGCTTACATGAAAACCTAGATCTGCCTTTATTGCACATTTTATTGGCCATCACAATTTGGGTTCCATAGGAGCCCAAAATTTGCAGAAGACAAAATTACTTATCCAACCCTTTACAACATACTATAAGGAAACCAATTCCTAAATTTAGTTCAGCTAGGACAAGAAATGTAAGAGATATAGACCTGTAAACACAGCTTACACGCAAAATTTGATGTGAAACAAGACATATTTTAAGGGCTATCAGAATTTGGGTTCCATGGGAGCCCAGGGTTACAGGAACCAAAATTACTTAAGCAGCCCTTACGATAATGCTATAAGGAAGCTAATGGCCAAATTTGGTTGTGCTGGGGTAAGAATTGTAAGAGATATAGACTTGTAAACACAGCTTACACGCAAAATTTGATGTGAAATGGGACACATTTTATGGGCTATCATAATTTGGGTTCCATGGGAGCCCATGGGTTACAGGAACCAAAATTGCTTATGCAGCCCTTAAGATAATGCTATAGGGAAGCCCATGAACAAATTTGGTTGTGCTAGGATAAGAAATGGAAGCGATATAGACTTGTAAACACAGCTTACACGCGCAAACCTTGATGTGGGACGCCGACCCCGACCCGATTACATAAGCTCTCTTATTCTTCGAATAGTCGAGCTAAAAATGTTGGTTTGCAGTGCGCGACAGACTCATACAAATGGCCGCGACTCAAACTTTTTTTTTGGTGTTTCATGGCGCTGATTTATTTTTTCTCTATCTTTTCCGGTAGATTTTTTCTTTGTGGTTCATATAAATGAGACTGGTTCCCCCTCGATGTTGCATAATGCGCCGGCTGAAGTGGGAAAAGCCGATACCCAGCCTGTCAAGGTAATTACACTACACGGTATAATTGGAATAAACAGTCGTCAAATTTCACAGTTTTAGGATGACCGGCAATAATTACTCTTGATTGATCGTAAAAGCAGATTAGTTATATAACAGCTGACTGATTAGGTAATTGATTGATTGAATAAGTGACCGCATAAAATGGTATATAGCGGCGATTTAATTGAAGAAGTCGATCCAGTATTGATCAATATGAAAACAATTTCGGTGAGTGTTGATTAAAGATTGGAAAGTAATTATGAAATTATTTTTAGATGTGGATGTCTTTAATTGGTAAAGAACTTGACAGTCATAGATAATTTGGTAAACAATAGGATTATCGAGGGAGCAGTATAATAACAAAAGATGAAACTGTAAATTTGCCACTTGTCAATCTCTTCTCAAATGCCTCCTTAAGTTAAAAACATTGTCAATCTCAGGATCAATTTGTTATGCCTGATTTAACCCATGTATGTAGTGTTTATTACATAATACACTCGTGTCTGTTAAATAGGTTGATGTTTTTCCTGGCCAGTTAAGGCGTTGATATTGTAGTAAAAGAGTTCAGATTCGCAACATATGTAAGTTACATCAGTACTAGGCTTAGAAACGGTGTACATTTTTCTGTACAATTTCCCTGTTGTTGGCGGGATGTCAGCTTTAAGTAACACCCAGTCTTTTTGGAAGGCACCTTAAGAGAATATAATTATGAAATTAGTATTCTGACAATATTAACAAGAGGTCAATGACCTTGAAGCTCTACTGATTGATTTTGATTTCAGGAAGTAGTCGCTACAAACTTGTTTTTTGAAAATCTATTTTTAGCCGTGGCGGCCATCTTGAATTTCCGGCCGACCTGAAATTTTGCTAGGATCAATTAGACATCAAGAGCAATATTCCTGTGAAGTTTCATGAAAATCCGTCAAGTAGTGTCAGAGGAGTAGTCGCTACAAGTTTTCATTATATAACTCTATGTAAAAAAAGATGGCCGCTGACAGCCATGTTTAACATCGAATAAAAACGATTTTTGACAAGGACCAACTTCATGTCATGCTGATCATTTTAGAACAAGTCCCATATCAATATCACTTATAGTTTTCAAGAAGTAGTCGCTACAAACTTGTATTTTGAAAATCTATTTTTAGCCATGGTGGCCATCTTGAATTTCCGGCCGACCTGAAATTTTGCTAGGATCAATGAGACATCAAGAGCAACATTCCTGTGAAGTTTCATGAAAATCCGTCAAGTAGTTTCAGAGGAGTAATCGCTACAAGTTTTTACTATATAACTCTATGTAAACAAAGATGGCCACTGGCAGCCATGTTTAACGTCGAATCAAAATAATGTTCGACTCGGATAACCATCATGTCATGCTGATCATTTTAGAAAAAGTCCCATATCAATATCACTTATAGTTTTCAAGAAGTAGTCGCTACAAACTTATTTTTTAAAAATCTATTTTTAGCTGTGGCGGCCATCTTGAATTTCTGGCCGATCTGAAATTTTGCTAAGATTAATAAGACATAAAGAGCAACATTCCTGGAAAGTTTCATGAAAATCCGCATAGTAGTTTCAGAGAAGTAGTCGCTACAAGTTTTTACTATATTACTCTATGTAAACAAAGATGGCCGCTGGCAGCCATGTTTAACGTCGAATCAAAACGATTTTTGACAAGGACCAACATCATGTCATGCTGATCATTTTAGAAAAAGTCCTATATCAATATCACTTATAGTTTTCAAGAAGTAGTCGCTACAAACTTGTTTTTTAAAAACCTATTTTTAGATTTGGTGGCCATCTTGGATTTCACATCAACATGAATTTTTGCTAGGATCAACTAGACTTCATGGGCAACATTTCTGTAAAGTTTCATGAAAATCCATTCAGTAGTTTCAGAGGAGTAGTCGCTACAAAAAAAAGTTTACGGACAGACGGACAGACAGACGGACACCGCACCACGGCATAAGCTCTGCTGATCTCTGATCAGTCGAGCTAAAAATGTTTAAAGAAGTCATTAGTTGTCTTTTATACAAACATCTTCATGATGTTGTTTAATGTTGCCTTGTGTATAGTGAACCTAGTTTTAGTGCCTTGGAGGGTGAGGATTTAAACTGTTTTATGTTTTTTAACATATAAATGGTAATAAACCATAAAGCAACAAACAAACAAATTCAAAAAAAAGTTCACCTACCTACCCATCTCAAAAATTCTAGGTCGGAGCACTGCAAACCAACAATTTTTTAAAGATTGCCTCATCGTTTTGTGTTCAAAGTTAAACCTTTCATATAAAGCTGAGTCGGAAAAAAATAAGTGTCACTCAGGTTTTTTAATTTTCATCGGTTTCCAAGAATCTTGGTATTTGCTCAGGCACTGACAAAGTTTGTATGTAGAAGCAAGGAACGACAACTCTGGGTACGGATTGGATGACACTCTGGGAAAATGTCCGCCAATTTTATTTTATCAGGGATCATTGACAATAAAAAATCTCACTCTACGAAGTTTTATGAGATTTTCACATGTTGACAGCAAACTGGTGTATATAGTAAAGTGATCTGTTTGCTCATTTAACATTTTGGAAGAGACAGCAACGAGAAAGTCTCCCTAAATATTCCCCTAAAGGGATCCCTGATTTCTATCTGGACATTTTACATTTTCCAAAGCTCTCTATAAAACATGCAACGTCGCTGTGGAGAATATCTGATATTTTATTTATTGATGATAAAAACAATGAGGTATAACTAGTGATTCGGGTGGCGGGAGGTATACAGTACTGGTTCTACCCAGGAATAAGTAGTGGTCTGCCTCCACCACAAACAAATCAATCATCATATATATGGCATAACATGTGCTAAAAATGAAGTATAACACCATTCAAACAAACTACCGAGGAGCATGTACCTTGTATAAGGGACTTTGCAGGCTCTGATACATCTTTCCATGCTGGGCCTTCCAAATCAAACCTTCCCGACTTGATTTCTTGTATGATTGCCTTCGCCTGGTACTCCGAGCTGCACACTTGAAATGGAACTTTACCTGATAACATCGTGTACTGCAAACATACAACCACATTTGACATTTACCACACATTCAGCGAAGATAATATTGCTTTTAACACATAATGTGACATATTCAAATAATTAATATTGATGTGTAAATGAAAGATATAGAGGATCTTACATGAGTGCCTGTTTTATATCAAATTTATTAAACGAGTTGCAGTCGCATCATATCAATTTTATCCAAAGGGTTTAGTAAATTCAATATTAAATAGACACAAATGTGAGATTCTATTTATCACATAACTCCAAAAACGTCTCATAAGGAACATTTATTATTGTAGCTGTCTCTACATAAGGTTGTCGGATGATGAAGTCGTAGGCTCTTATGATGTCATATGTCGACTTCGTCTTCTCAATGTGACACCAAACATTGGAATTAACTCCAGTTTCCGTAATCTGGAATTTTAAATGACTACGGAAATCAACGAGGAAATTCCGATGTACACCAAGCTGAACAGAAAAGACTGAATGATGATTGGCCTTCATTTGCATATGTATTACACTAGTGCATTATGATAAAAAAATATATTATGGCTTTATAAAGCTCACAAGCTGCAAGTTTTGTGATAAGAAATAATCTTGCTTGCAGGTACAAACCCATGCTGGACTGGTACTTGAAAACTTTGTCAAACCCATGCTGGACTGGTGCCTGAAAACTTTGTCAAACCCATACTTGATAATGAGAGGAAAGAAAAGTTTACCAGTATCACGCCGAGACTCCATAAATCACAGGCCTCATCATATCCTTCCTTGTCCTTAGTCGCTGATGCCTGCAGGAGGACCTCTGGTGCCCCGTACGGCAGTGTGAAACAAGGAGTAGTCAATGTCTGGTTCCCAGGCTT
Organism: Cyrtodaria siliqua; assembly: GCA_037043455.1. Lineage (NCBI taxonomy): Eukaryota > Metazoa > Mollusca > Bivalvia > Adapedonta > Hiatellidae > Cyrtodaria > Cyrtodaria siliqua. The sequence goes on along the minus strand of JAWPHD010016927.1, from coordinate 3,071 downwards.
TAGGCGGGCAAAACCAAAGTCTATGATCTTCATTTCAGCTTGTTCAGAGTCGTCCTCGAACAAAATATTCTAAAAATAAAACATTGTTGTGAATTTGACCATTATAAGGTCAACGAAATTATTCAAATGACCTACGATTTATCCTTATTTTTGTACACAATGTATGGCACTATTATACTCACTTATCAATATTAATGACAAGTAAATTTACTTCCGGAGAAAAAAATGTTATGCCTTTTAAATATTGTTTTCATTATTTCTCAAAAATTACAAAATATTTCAAAAAAAAAAATTTAAAAAAATGTCAGCTTATTGAATAACGGTCTAGGAAGAACAAAAGAACATATTTTTGTAGACATTTGTGTATTGATGCATGACAACGTGTAACACGGACCCAAGACTGCCATGTGTGCCTTTCAATTTTTCTATTTAAAATATTCCAAACCTCTGGTTTTAAGTCTCTGTGCACCACGCCACGATTGTGCATGAAGTCGACAGCTAGGACAAGCTTCCACATGATCTCGCTCGCCTGAGGTTCACAGAAAGTTTTTTTCTTGCGTATCCGATCTAGCAACTCCCCTCCTTTACACCACTGTAGCACCATATATGTGTGTAACTGCATTATAAAATATGCGTGTTAACTTAAGCAAAAATGTATGTGTAACTGTAGTACGAAATATATGTGTGTAACTACAGTACAAAATGTATATGTTTGTTGATGTAGTACAGTGTAGTACAGAATGTATAACTGTTGTACAGAATATATAACTGTTGTACAAAATATGTGTGTAACTGTAGTACACAATGTATATGTTTGTTACTGTAGTACAGTGTAGTACAGAATATATAACTGTAGTACAGAATATATAACTGTAATACAGAATATATAACTGTAGTACAAAATATATGTGTGTAACTACAGTACAAAATGTATATGTTTGTTGATGTAGTACAGTGTAGTACAGAATGTATAACTGTTGTACAGAATATATAACTGTTGTACAAAATATGTGTGTAACTGTAGTACACAATGTATATGTCTGTTACTGTAGTACAGTGTAGTACAGAATATATAACTGTAGTACAGAATATATGTGTGTAACTGTAGTACACAATGTATATGTTTGTTACTGAAGTACAGTGTAGTACAGAATATATAACTGTAGTAAAGAATATATGTGTGTAACTATAGTACACAATGTATATGTCTGTTACTGTAGTACAGTGTAGTACAGAATGTATAACAGTAGTACATAATATATGTGTGTAACTATAGTACACAATGTATATGTCTGTTACTGTAGTACAGTGTAGTACAGAATGTATAACAGTAGTACATAATATATGTGTGTAACTATAGTACACAATGTATATGTCTGTTACTGTAGTACAGTGTAGTACAGAATGTATAACAGTAGTACATAATATATGTGTGTAACTATAGTACACAATGTATATGTCTGTTACTGTAGTACAGTGTAGTACAGAATATATAACAGTAGTACATAATATATGTGTGTAACTGTAGTACACAATGTATATGTTTGTTACTGTAGTACAGTGTAGTACAGAATATATAACAGTAGTACATAATATATGTGTGTAACTATAGTACACAATGTATATGTCTGTTACTGTAGTACAGTGTAGTACAGAATATATAACTGTAGTACAGAATATATGTGTGTAACTATAGTACACAATGTATATGTCTGTTACTGTAGTACAGTGTAGTACAGAATATATAACTGTAGTACAGAATATATGTGTGTAACTATAGTACACAATGTATATGTTTGTTAGTGTAGTACAGTGTAGTACAGAATATATAACTGTAGTACAGAATATATGTGTGTAACTGTAGTACACAATGTATATGTTTGTTAGTGTAGTACAGTATAGTACAGAATATATAACTGTAGTATAGGTTATTGAATTTGTATGGCTAAATATAACTTGGAACGAGTTGTTTTTGCCATACAAATTCAATAACGTTTTTATTGTATACTTTCATATTGTTTTCGATCAATGTTTTAATTGTATGACTATTACTTTTCATTGTATTTGTGTTATTTTTATAGCTTTTGATGGAATTCCTGTCTTGTCATTCAGTTTCATTTTGTGTGGATGATTATTTTGCGCGAAAACGACGTCGACGTCGGATGATGTCATTGGTCATTGAAAACAACAAGCGATTTTCTAAAGTTTGTTTACCATTCGATAACGTTAAAAACTGTGGGTGAGTGACCATTTCAATTATTTTATCAATTTCTGCCATAAAAGGTTGAACAATAAAAACACGGTTTTTGTTGTTGACACTATAGAAAGGATTCAGTTATTTTATTTGAAAGTAGTTCCTTATTTCTATTTCGCTGCTCTTAGCAAGCACGAGAAAAAGTTCCCGTGCAATATCAATGTGTGCAATATCGTAGAACATTGCACACTTAGCTCAATGCAAACTAAACGGGACAATATGAAAGTATACAATAATAAAGAATATATGTGTGTAACTGTAGTACAAATGTATATGTCTGTTACTGCAGTACAGAAAATACAACTCAGTCCAAAATATATGTGTAACTGTAGTGCAAAATTTATATGTGTGTAACTGTCGTACAAAATATATCCGTGTAACTGTAGTGAAGAATTTATATGTTTGTTAATGTAGTACAGAATATGTGTGTAACTGTCGTACAAAATATGTGTGTAATATATGTGTGCAGCTGTAGTTATTGATAAAGATGAAGGAGTATTGCACCTACCTCATCATAGAATACATCCACAAGTTGTACAATATTTGTGTGACCTTGACACAGTTTGAGTAGAGTTACCTCCCTGCTGACGTCAATCCGTCTGCTTACTATCTTCACCGCAAACGGAAGCTGGGTCTTCTTATGAAGACATTTCCTGTTGGGGAAGACAGATAATTATATGACGTATTTCCTGTGGGGAAGTCAGATTAATGACATTTCCTGTGGAGAAGATATAGGACATTTCCTGTGAAGAAGACAGATATAGGGAAAGACAGAAATACTACATTTACCGCAGGGAAGACAGAAATACTATGTTTC